>CAOKZL010006100.1:0-18650 GCA_948472985.1 Iguana delicatissima | reverse complement strand
TTCTGGAAAATAGTTAGGCGGGTTTAAAAGGATTGTTCTTAATTTGGTATATAACCCCTTGTAACTTAAAAGGGGAATTTTTCTTTTTTTAAAAAGAACTGTAATAAACCCTTTTTGAAGGAGGGAGAAATTTCCAAAGCAACTAAAAAAGAAACCAGCAGTTAAGTTTTCACAGTGACTAAAGTTATTTTTACTTTACTGTTTTCTAACTAATTCTGAAGGAACTGAAGAAAGGAATCCAAGTAGTTAAGCATTTCATTATTTCCTGTTGCTAAAGCACTTTTTTCTTTTTTTTTTTTTTTTTTCTTTTTTCTTTCTTTCTTTCTTTCTTTTTTTCCCCCCTGGCTCTCTCCACAATATTTTGCCCAGACGATTGCAGGGGTTTAAATTTTTTTCCCTTTCAGAATGCAAACACACTGTACGGGAAAAAGCAGAATGAGAGATAAACTGAAGAATGTTACCCTCCCTTTTAGGAATTGGCTAAAATTTAAAGGTTAGATTAAAAAAAAATATTTATTGGAAAGAAAAATATTTATATTGTTCCTTTCCATTAGCTTTTCATCAAGCCAAGCTTAGAATAATATGATTGTTAACATTTCTTTCAGCAAAAGTAACTTCTTTCCAGGTTTAAAAGATTTTAAAATTTAAATTCTTTACAGCAAATAAATTTTTAAAAAAAAAGAAATTATGGATTTTAACAAGATTTTTAAAAAGTGAAAATGAATAAAAAAAAGGTCTCATTAGTAAGGGGATGGCAAAATTTATTAAAAAAGAGAAGTGTAAATAACAAATGAAAAACAATATGAAGGTAGGTTAAAAGTATCCTTTGGTTTTTTCCTTCCCCACAAAAATGCCAGGTTTAAATTTTTTTTGTTTCTTTAACCTTCTTTAATTTGGAAGGGTTTGTTCAATCAAAAAATATGATTTGATCCATTGTTTAAAAGGGAATGACAAGAATAATTACATTAAAAGTTTGGGAAGACCAGGCAAACAAGACATAGGAAAAAATCCAAAGGGAAGAACCATTATTTTTTGATGCTTCTGTTCAAGGAAAATAAAAGGGAAAAATCATTAATTAGGGTTATTGCCAAGATCAAACATTTTTTCAGTTTTTTAGTTTTTTCCGTTTTTCAAATGAATAATGTTTAAATATTTATTAATTTCTTCCCCTTTGGGGTTTAAAGAGATTTAAATTTGTGACCTTCACTTTAGGAACTGAGAGAAATCTTCAAAATGCATATTTAAAAAAGAAAAAGGTCAACTTGTAAGGGGAAAAAAAAATTTTAGGGCAAGGGTAAATTCCCCTAGTGGGGGCAAAAAAACAAACGAAGACCTATTAAGAGGTATGTCCTTTTTAAAAAAATTTTTATCTTTTTTCGTTACTGTTCAATCAAAAACTAGTTTTAAATGATTTTTTTTTCCTTCTTCTTTCTTTTGCAAATTAAGGAATTTCAAAATTGAATTGAAATGTATTCCATCCATTTTTTAAAGACAGTATCATATCTAGTATTAGTTATTCTTGCATGTATTAAATGTCTGAGGGGGTATTTTAAACAAAGAATAAAAAATCATCCAGCTTAATTTTGAAGATATTGCAAAAATTTTTAGGAACTTAAATAAAACATTTGATTACATAGGTAATCCAAATGAGATGATGGTGTTAGATGAGAGGAAAGGGAAATTTAAATTTACCCGGGAAAATAAACTGTCAATGTTTAATAAATTTGTGCTTTCTTTAATAGAAATTGTGTTAACAAGGAAAAAGGGAGACCGGGAAAAGCCTAAACAAGGGGGACATCTTTTTAAAAAGAAGGAAATATAAATTTTTCAGGAAATCCTAACAAATCTGAGAAATGGAAAAAAATGTGGGGGTAATGAGTGCAGATGATAAAACCCCAAAAAGGGAGCAAAAAAGAAAACCCAAATCAGCCATGCGGGTGACAAAGAGGCCAAAAATAAAAGGGGGGAAGATCCTTTTTAAGGGGTAATACTCAAAAAAGATTGCCTTCAGGAATAATGCTCATGTCTTTCAGGAAATTAGTTTAGTCCCCACCTGAAGGAAGGAGAAAAGACCCCAAAAATTAGTCCACAGCTTTCACCTTTCAGGTTGCTTTGTTGGTTTTTTCTTTTTGGTGGGGGGAAAATTTTGGGCTGGCCTTTGAACTACAGCACAGCATGGGGGGGGGGGGGAAACCCGTGGGGGGGTTGGGATGGCTCTTGCTTGTGGTGTGCCCAGGCCAAATGCCACTTTTGGGGGTCGGGGAAAGGTTTTCCTCCAGGGGGAGATTGGCCTGAGGTCCTGGAGGTTTTTTGCCTTCCCCTGGGCACTGAGCAGGAGTCACTTGCCAAGTTAATTGGCACATTCAGATCAATTTTAAAAAATCTAAAAAAGAATAAAATACTTAAAAGTTGAAGATAAACCAACATAAACAAGAAATAAGAGATAATAAAATAGAAATAAATTTATTAATTAAAAAACCTATTTCTTGTCCCATTGCCTTTTCACTGATATATTAACTACACTCATGTTACCTGCCATTACATGGATTCTGGGACAACACAGCTTGCTGGACTTATACATCAAGTGTCTGATTCTGTCGACACTGCAGTTTTATGTTTTAGGGTCTAACTTTATGGTGAAACCAGCTTCATTCAGTTATGTTGGGAGTCAGACTATTGGCATTTCTAGCTGCAATCTATGCTCATTTCCTTTTTTAAAAGAAGTCCCATTCAAGTAAATGGGATGTATCTCTGAGGGCAAGTCATAGGAATGCTATGGCTATAATGCCCTCCACATTGAAATTAAGGCTTGTGAAAGCCAAAGAAGCTTGACTGAAACTACTGATATATTTTTTTCTAAATCAGGTGTGCACAGGAGGACAGAATTCTATGTCTCACTTAGCTGATTAGGAGGAATTCCTATTTTCTTCTAACTTAACCAAATACCACAGAATAGGTGAGTCAATCTAGGAGATTTTTAAAGCATCTGGTGTTGGAGAGAGCCAGAGTGATGTAGTGGTCCTGAGCACTGGACTATGATCCTGGAGATCAGAGTTTGATTCCTTGCTTGGCCAGGGAAACCCCCTGGTGACTTTGGGCAAGTCACATATACACCCCTCAAAACCCTATGATAGGTTTGCCTTAGGTTGCCATACATCAGAAATTATTAGAAGGCACACACAACAACAACAACAACAACAACAACAACTAGAGTTGCAATTGAGATTCAAATAGCCAAACTCAACAGAACCTTGCACTACCAATTTGACAGTTCACCACTTGGGCAACTAGTTATCTAGGAACCTGTGGTGAACCTGTGGCAACTAATCATCCAGAGAGGTCCTCTGAATGGAAATCACTGCATGGACAATGGAAACTCATGGCAAGCCTGCATTGCTACCCTACGAGACTTTCCATTCCACCAAATACGGCAACAACAGGATTTCAGTCAAGACTTGGAAGAAGAACAAGAACTCCGCTCCACTTCACCTGCCACACAACTGAATCTTTAAGTCATTACAAGTAGTGTCTTTTTCTCAGTTAATGTACAGTTAGGATTTAACTGCACATGAATTGAGCAGATTAAGCATGGCATGTTGCTGGACAGCTGCTTGCTGCCTCCATCCTGCTAAGTGTGGCTGTCATCTGAAGAAGAAAGCATAAGCAACTCCTGCCATAACTGGACAACTAAGATTCTCCTCTGATCCTTCTCTAACTTTCCAAGAAATGTCACAAGCAAACAGCATAGTCTGCAGCAATTAATACATTTCTTTGGATTAACTGTGATACAATTTGCATAATACAATTTACATTAGTCTGCCTAGTTGGCAGGGTGAATGACTAGAGTATGGCAGGCTTATTTGTCAGGTATAACAGTTAACAAATGATGGGGCAATTCATCATGGAAAAAAATAATTAAATACGGTACGTTTTATGTACGCCACACCTTTCTCCTGACATGGTCCCATTTGTCTTAACTGTAAGCAGCAATGGGCAGAAACTGCAAGGAAGTGAACGAAAAAAATTTTTTTAAAAAAGGTCCGAACAATTTTGTTTCCCTGAAAAACCTATTTTCTCTTTAAACACCAAAAAAGGTGGGTTGGAAAATTTTGGGGGTTTGGGAAAACCAAAATTTGGTCCCAAAACTATCCTGAAAAGAAAGCTAGAGTTCAGGGCCAAGGAAAAATTAATTTAAAACAAAGAAAGCCCCCGCCACCAATAGTTTTAGTTCCCCAAATGGAAATTATTGGGAAAAAAAAAAAAAACCAAAAAAAACCCTTGTTTTTTTCCCAAAATTACCCCCCTAAATTTCGTCTTTTTGAAACACTGGGGAGTGGTAAAATGGGAATTAAGATTTTAAAAATACGGGAAATTTTACTAGAGTAGGGCTAGAAAATTTTTATTCAAAAAAAAAGGGGCCCCAAAGTAAGAAAAAAGGGAAAAAATTTTCCCCCATTCACCTGGGAAAAAACAAAAATTTTAAGAAAAAGTTTGTCTTTTTTTTGTTAAGAAGAGATTTTCCCACTGATGGATACTGGAGTGAAAAGGTCTGTGCCTTTTTTTTTAAAAAAAAAAAAATGAAAATTTTCCCCTCCTCCTCTTCCTCACGAACAAATGAACAAATACACTGGATAAAATTGCTCCTGTAACAAAAACGCCGGGAAATGTTCTTAAAATTTTGCGCTTTTTCCCCCAGGTATACAGAAAAAGTGGAATTCCAAAATTATTGGGTTATTGACTTTTGTGCCCCTTTGTATATAAGGGTAGCAATTAGAATTTAATATCCATTAGGCCCTGAATTTTGAAATCTTAGATTTTTTGGAAGAATTGTAATAAATAAAATTTTAAAATTTGATGTGATAACAGCAGAAAACGGGGAAAAGGGAAAAAAGGAAAATTGTTTCTATATCCATTTTTTCAGCATTTTTCCATTTTGTTCACTCTTTCAGGAGAACTAGATAACAATGTTAATTGGTGGTTCAATTCAAGTGTTTCCTCTGTTTGAGTATTTTAGGATTATTATTGCCATACTTCCTCTGTCTGTCTGTCTGTCTGTCTGTCTGTCTGTCTGTTTTTTACCTACCTACCTACCTACCTACTTTACCTATAAAAAAAAAAAAGCAATACAAACCATTTAAAAAACAAGCAGTATGTTCTGGAAATTCTAGGTGATTTCTTAGAGCTTGAGAACTAAAAGTGACCTCCTTGCAGTTTCTGCCCATTGCTGCTTACAGTTAAGAAAAATGGGACCCATGTCAGGAAAAAGGTGTGGCGTACATAAAACGTACGTATTTAATTATTTTTTTCCATGATGAATTGCCCCATCATTTGTTAACTGTTATACCTGACAAATAAGCCTGCCATCCCTTAGTCATTCACCCTGCCAACTGGGCAGATAATGAAATTGTATTATGCAAATTGTATCCAGTTAATCCAAAGAAATGTATTAATTGTGCAGACTATGCTGTTTGCTTGTGAAAATTTTTTGGAAATTTAGAGAAGGATCAAGGAGGAATCTTAGTTGTCCAGTTATGGCAGGAGTTGCTTATGCTTTCTTCTTCATGACAGCCACACTTGGCAGGAATGGAGGCAGAAAGAGCTGTCCAGCAAATGCCATGTTTAAACTGTTAATTCATGTGCAGTTAAATCCTAACTGTACATTAACTGAGAAAAAAACATACTTTAATGATTAAAGATTCAGTTGTGTGGCAGGTGAAGTGGGAGCGGGTTCCTTGTTTCTTCCAGTCTTGGACGAAATCCTGTTCCTGTTGCCGTATTTGGTGGAATGGAAAGTCTCGTCAGGGTAGAATGCAGGCTTGCCATGAGTTCCATTGTCCATGCAGTGATTTCCATTCAGAGGACCTCTCGGATGATTATTCCCACAGGTTCACCACAGGTTCCTAGATAACTAGTTGCCCAAGTGGTGAACCTGTCAAATTGGTAGTGCAAGGTTCTGTTGAGTTTGGCTATTTGGAATCTAGATGCAACTCTAGTTGTTGTTGTTGTTGTTGTTGTTGTTGTGGTGTGCCTTTAAAATTTCTGATGTATGGCAAAACCCTATCATAGGGTTTTGGGGGGCTTATATATGTGACTTGCCCAAATCACCGGGGGGTTTTCCCCTGGCCAAGCAAGGAATCAAACCCCCCTAAAAAACCCCTCCCCAGGATCGGGGGCCAGTGCTAGCCACTACATCACTCTGGCTCTCTCCAACACCAGATGCTTTAAAAATTCCTAGTTTCCCGCTCACCTATTCTGTGGTATTTGGTTAAGTTAGAAGAAAATAGGAATTCCTCCTAATCAGCTAAGTGAGACATAGAATTCTGTCCTCCTGTGCACACCTGATTTAGAAAAAAATATATCAGTAGTTTCAGTCAAAATTTTTGGGTTTTACAAGCCTTAATTTCAATGTGGAGGGCATTATAGCCATAGCATTCCTATGACTTGCCCTCCAAAAAAATCCCATTTACTTGAATGGGACTTCTTTTAAAAAGGAAATGAGCATAGATTGCAGCTAGAAATGCCAAAGTCTGACTCCCAACATAACTGAATAGAAGTGGTTTCACCATAAAGTTAGACCCTAAAAAATAAAACTGCAGTGTCGACAGAATCAGACACTTGATGTATAAGTCCAGCAAGCTGTGTTGTCCCAAAACCGTAATGGCAGGTAACATGAGTGTAGTTAATATATCAGTGAAAAAGGGAAAAGGGACAAGAAATAGGTTTTTTAATTAATAAATTTATTTCATTTTATTATCCTTATTTCTTGTTTATGTTGGTTTATCTTCAACTTTTTAATATTTTTATTCTTTTTTAGATTTTTTAAAATTGATCTGATGTGCCAATTAACTTGGCAAGTGACTCCGCTCAGTGCCCAGGGGGAAAGGGAAAAAAACCAGGACCTCAGGGCCCAAACTGCCCTGGAGGAAAATTCCTTCCCGACCCCAAAAGTGGCAGTCACCCCTAGCCTGGGCACACCACAAGCAAGAGCCATGCCAAGGCCCCCAGGTACTCCCCCCCCCCCCTGCTGTGCTGTAGTTCAAAGGCCAGCCCGCAATTTCCTCCACCAAAAAGCAAAAACCAACAAGAAAACAACCTGAAAGGTGAAAGCTGTGGACTGAACTGACGGTATCTATTTCTCCTTCCTTCAGGTAGGGACTGAACTAATTTCCTAAAGACATGAGCATTATTCCTGAAAGGGCTAGATCTTTTCTTGAGTATTAGCCCTTAAAAAAGGGTCTTCCCACCTTTGACTTTTGGCCTCTTTGACAGCATGGTATTTGGGTTTTCTTTTTTTCTGCCCTTTTGGAGTTTTATCATCTGCACTCATTACCCTCGACTTTTTACTCCATTTCTCAGATTTGTTAGGATTTCCCGAAAAATTTATATTTCCTTCTTTTAAAGAAGTGTACCTCTGTGTTCAGGCTTTTCCAGGCTCCTTTTTTCCTTGCTTAACACATTATATTTTAGTAAAGAATGCACAAATTTAGTTAAAGCAGTTTAGTAGCAGTTTGATTTCCTGGGGAAAATTAAATTCCCTTTCCACTAAACCCCTTCATCCTTTGGATTACCTATGTAATCAAATAGTTGTACTGTTAAGTTCCTGAGGGTATTTTTGCAATATCTTCAAAATTAAGCTATATTTTTTGGATTTATTCAAAATTAAATACTGTCTTTCTCTCAGACATTTAATACATGCAAGAATAACTAATACTAGATATGATACTGTCTTAAGAGAATGGATGGAATACATTTCAATTCAATTTCTGAAATTCCTTTAATTTGCAAAAGAAAGAAGGGAGAAAAAAAAAACATGTTAAAACATGATGTTTTCAATGATTGAACAGAACGAAAAGATCAAGAATCTTTTTTAAAAAGGACATACCTCTTAAGTAGGTCTTGCGTGTTCATGTTGTTTTGCACATCCCACTAGGGAAATTATTTCCCTTGCCCCCAATTAATTTTTTTCCCTTACAAAATACGGCTTTTTTGCCCCTCTGTAAATATGATTTTAAGATTTTCACTCAGTTCCAAAATGAAGGTCACAAATTTTAAATTCTCTTTCAACCTCTTAAAAGGGGGAAAAAATTAATAAATATCTGTAAACATTATTCATTTGAAAAGATCAAGGAAAAAACTCGAAAAACTGATAAAAAGTTTGATCTTGGCAATCAACCCTAATTAATGATGTTTTACGCTTTATTTTTCCCTTTAAGCAGAAGCAGTACAAGAAATAATGGTTTTCCCACTGGACTTTTTCCTATGTCTTGTTTGCCCGGTCTTGCCAAACTATTAATGTAATTATTCTTGTCATTCCCTTTCAAACAATGGATCAACTACATATCTTTTTGCATTGAACAAACCCTTCCAAATCTGCAAAAAGTCCTAAAAATCAAATAAATGTTGAACCATCCTGTGAATTTCTGTGTCCCGCAAGGAAAAATGACCAAAGGATAAATTTAGGCCTCCTTCATATTGCTGTGTTCATTTGTTATTTCACACTTCTCTTTTTTGAATCATTTTCAGCAACTCCATCCCTTACATCAATGAGACCTTTTTTTTTTATTCATTTTCACTTTTTAAAAATCTTGTTAAAATCCATAATTTCTTTTTTTTTAAAAATTTATTTGCTGTAAAGAACTTAACTTGTAAAATCTTTTCAAACCTGGAAAGAAGTCTACTTATGCTGAAAGAAATGTTAACAATCATAGTTGATTCTAGAGCTTGGCTTGATGAGTCAGTGATGGAAAAGGGAAAATGATAAATATCTGTTTTCTTTCCAATAAATATTTTTTTTTTAGATCTAACCTTTAAATTTCTAGCCAATTCCTAAAAGGGAGAGGTCAACATTGCTTCAGTTTATCTCTCATTCTGCTTTCCTGTACAGTGTGTTTGCATTCTGAATGGAAAAAAAAAACTTAACCACTGCAATCAGTCTGGGAAAAAAATTGTGGAGAAGCCAGCGGACAAAAGAAAGAAAGAAAGAAAGAAAAAAAAAAAGAAAGAAAGAAAAAAAAAAAGAAAGAAAGAAAGAAAGAAAGGAGAAAGGAAAAAGAAATGCTTAACCAGTTGGATTCCCCTTCCAGTCTCCTTCAGAATATAGTTAGAAATCCAGTCAAAGTAAAGAATAGACTTTAGTCACTGTGAATACTTCAACTGCTGGATTGCTTTGTTTCAGTTGCTTTCAGAATATACATCGCCTCCTTACAAAATGGATTGATCTACAGTTCTTTTAAAAGAAGAAAATTCCCTTTCAAGTCTACAAAGGGGTTATATACCAAGTTAAGAACGAATCCTTTAACCAGCCTAACTATTTTCCAGAATATAAATTCTTCTCATTAAGAAATGTGTCCCATAGAGACTTACCATCTTGGTGAAGTTTACTGGAGAGGCTTTTCACTTTGCTGTTCTTGAACCAAGTCTCGTTCTTTACCTCATGTTAGATTTTTATTACATATTTATTGTTCCTTGAAGCTTGTCAGAAATGATCTCATCTTTTCCTAGCTGAAAAACCGAAGCAAAGTTAAGGATAGACATTGGCAACCGGAAATACTGAAACACTCACCTCATCTGCTGTTTTCCTTTGCTGCAGTCTCTTTCAGAATTTAAACTCACCGTTCTAGAACAGAAGGTTGTTTCTTACCTTTCAACTGCCAACCTTACCGTGTATTTTGTCCATGGAGTACAAATTCTTTATTCGTCCCATATATCCTTCACATAGTTTATCCCCAATTCTTTGTCTGATGTGAATAGCAGGACCATTCCAGCTCTGACCATTCTTTTCTTTCACTTTCCCTAAGATGAGGTAAATAAATGAGAAATATGGAAAGCATACCTGGAAAGCTGATGTTTTGAACTCTTGACAGGAAAATGAGCAGTTTGTTTCTGCTATGTGTTTTTACCTTATGTATGTTTACATATTTATCTTTTCTTATTCCCCATTTTGTTCATTCAGTCTTTCCCTCCATCAGAGGAGCTTAGCTGGTAGCATGAGATTCCTCCATCTCACTCTCCCTGGTTGCGGAGTTTGAGCCACCACTAGAACCACGAGCGCCTCATAATGGAAACATCTCAGGTCGCATCATAATCACCACATCCCGGTGGTGTGTTTGCATGGTTGTGGTGGGGAAGAAAACTAGGTTTCACCACAGTCATCAAATTCAAGGGGCTTATGGGGGGAGCAAGGTTTCATAATAGTCCTCACATCTCCATGTTGGTGGGGGGACAGAGAGGATGATGCATCATTAAGAGCAGCAGTTTCCACAGTTACATATAGATTAGTTTTACACTAGTCCAGTTTTGGGAATGTTACTTTAATAAGCAAGTTGAATATTTAATTGCTAGTCAACCCATCATGAAACTACAGGTCTGTGGTGAGAGGGAACCCTGGGAAGGCTTTCGTGTATATACGCCCTCAGGCTCAGGTTTTCCCTTGCAGGAGAGATTGGGTGTTTTGCTTTGGATGTGGACTCAGTCTCTGACAATCAAACCAAATGCATGCATGTTTGCACTATACACCAACACACACACCACCAGAAGGACTGAACGGGGAGCCCAGTCCAATCCTCTTCTCTCCCACCTCAACTCAACACTACCCCTGTTTTAAGCTGGTTTCTCCAAATCAGGTCTGACAGTGGAGTGAGCCAATAAGGAGGAAAGAGTTTAATGAAGGGGAGTGCATCAAGATAAAGCGGTGAGGGAAATACCTTTCACTGCCCTCCCATTTGTTCTCCTCTTAGTAGCAGATGTTAACTTGCATCCTCCCTGTACAGAAGGGGTAAGGAAATAAATTTGGTTTATATGTTCAGCCCAAAACCTTTTCTGCCTGAGGGGAAAACACCCTCTTATTCCATATACAAAAGTCAACCGGACTGGCAGTTGAACCTTTTCTCTCGCTGGTGATATCTGTTGTGTTTGCTGCTCTGTTACTCTCGTGAAAACACAGTCTTTCCCCATTGTATTTAATGAAGTACAGGATGCTTGGCTTACAACGGTTGCTGGAGTTAACATTGTACAACACACATTGGGTTATATAGTGGTGCACACTTTTGCACATGCAGGATGCCCACTGGCAGATTCTCTGGATTTATGCCTCTTCCAAACTTCCAGCTTTTCCCAAGGAACTAACTTTACATACTTTGATCCAAAGCATTTCCGCATCTCCTGTGTTATCTTTATTTCAGTTCTTGGAGTATCTCACTTCACACTGTCCAGGCACCTTGAGGCTCTCCTTTCCCAACCTAGCTTCTTTGATCCTTTTTCACTTAGCTGAGATTCCCAGACCCTTTCCTTTGATATGCAACCCATTGTTAACGGCAGTTCTAACCTAGGTAATCTAAAGCTCATACAGTAAATCACTTGTTGATTGCTTTCATTTCTATGTAAACAGAGCTATGCATGGCTAAATACCCATTTATAGATATAAATTATATTAGAATTTATATGTATTATATATTGTAAAATGTATAAATGCCCATTTATAAATATAAATGTCTAGCTAAATACCCATTTACAACTACCATACAGATAATAACCAATGTCCAACATCAACCATCTGGTTGCTTGTAACACATTATATTCATACAAACCTTATGTTACATTAATAGCCCATTCTAGAGTCATGCATAATTGTGGATTAGCTGTAGCATTCCTATGGCATAGAGCACACCCAACAGGACATTAGGAGGAAACTAGGCTACTTAGCAGCTTTCCCCTAAACACCTTTTCCCTCTCTCCAATGCATACAGACATTTAGGAGCAAAGCAACAAGGGTAGCCCCTTACCATAGGTAAGGGCCTTGTTGGTTTGGCCCTAAATGTCTGCATGCATTTGTCCACAAAAGAAACCAAATAATTAGTATATCAATACTGTACCATTCTAGCAGTATGGAACCTCTTCTAATGCCACGGCTCCACCCTTCAGTATCCTGAGGCCTGTAGTTTGGTGAGATACTTGGACATCTTTGCTGAAATTCAAGGAAGTTCACTGCTACTTTTTGGCTGAGAATTCTGAGCGCCTCACTAAAGTACAGATACCAGAATTTATAGGATGGAACCTTGGCACTTAGTAGTATCAAACTATTGTGTCAGAGTAGTTAAGGAACACTCCAGGAAATATTTGCAATACCCCCATTTCTCACAGTCTGGATCACTGTTAACTTTGATATATGCAGAGTTATGCAGTGCAGATGGCCCCGTTCACCCAGCCGCATACTGTATTGGTTTATTTTGCAGCAGTTTCTTTTACAGGGTTCTGGAACTGAAAATGGCATCAGGGTAGTGATGGGTAAAGAAACATTTGAAAAATGGCATTGTCCATCAATATGTCATCAACAGTTGAAAACATACTCCCCCTGCCAAGTAGTACTATGAAGTAGTGGCAAAAGATAGGGAAGTACTTATTTTTGTGTTTCCTGTAACAATTTTTTTTATAATTTTGTAACTTTTATAATTTTTTCTGTAAAATAGCATATATACTTTGTCTTTCCATTGTAAAAGCGTAAAGCAGATTCCAGGAAAACAACAACATGGAATGTCTTCACAAATTTATTTTTAAATTAAATTAATCTTTCACAATATGAATTGCTTTGAAATTTAAATTCAGTTGCTTTTGAAACAATTAAAAAGAAGAAAGATAATTAAAGCCAAGAGAGCTTTGAGAACCTGTGTGGTGTAGTGGTCTAAATTTTTGGCTTAGGGCCCCGAAAAACCAGGGTTCAAATCCCTGTTTGGCCATGAAACTCCACTAGGTGACCTTGAGCAAGTCACACTCTCTCAGCCACAGAGGAAGGCACAGACAAACTCCTTCTGAACAATTCTTGCCAGGAAAACCCCATGATAGATTTGCCTTAGGGCCACTGTAAGTGAAAAATAACTTGAGGGCACAAAAGAAGAAAAGGGCTGTCAAAATAAAACCTAAGCTAATACCAGTTATGTTTTTAAAATTTGTTTTATTTCAAGTCTCTACTTTCAAGTCTCAGAAAGTCCTTGAAGATATTTTCAAGTGACAAGTTCTCAAGTCTGGGAGCCAACTTTATACCACAACCTATATTCCAGAATTTCTGACAGAGTCAAATAAAGTCAGTTTTAACAATTTAAGCAGAGTTGGCCATCCACATTTGTGATTTTGCCATCTGCAGCTTCAAAAGTGGGGAATAGGATCTTTCTTACTCCCCTTCCTGAAGCTGGAGGCTTTTGTGCCAATGGAGATAAAAGAGTCTGCAGCTTTGGAAGTGGGGAGTGGGATCCTTCTTACTCCCCATTACTGAAGCTTCAAAAGCTTTAGAAGGAAGGATCCTTCCTCCTCAAGCCTGCTGCCTAACACATTTGCAGTTCCCCTCTCAGAAATGCATCTTGTGCTCTGGGAGCAAATCTTGTCTTCTGCTCTTAGGAAAAGTTGTAGGAGACTCCTACCTCAAGCCTGCCCCAGGCTCATTGCCTAGCCCGTTTGCTGTTCCCCTCTGAGAAATGCACCCACACTTTTTGGGCTTGAGATGGATCATTATGTGACCAGTGGACAAAAAGAAATGGAAGTGCTGTTCTGGGTGATGTGTTATGTTACTGAACCAAGGGCAGCAAGTCAGTCACTA
This sequence comes from Iguana delicatissima, assembly GCA_948472985.1. Classification (NCBI taxonomy): domain Eukaryota; kingdom Metazoa; phylum Chordata; class Lepidosauria; order Squamata; family Iguanidae; genus Iguana; species Iguana delicatissima. The sequence continues at coordinate 5,065 of CAOKZL010006100.1, read as the reverse complement.
AAAATATACAAGTCTTGAGTTGAGTCGAGTCAGTGCCTCATTTATTGCCGAGTCGAGTTTGAGTCAAGTCACTGAAGTGACTTGAGTCTGACTTGAGTCCAAGTCAATTGACTCAAGTCTACCTCACTGGCTAATACAAAGCCTGTTTAAACAAAATAATTTTGTTTAGGCAGCAGAAACTAAAAAAAAGGAAAGGTGCAGATGCAACTCCCATAGAAAAGACTTCTGCATCTGGGGCTGTAGCCACAGAAAAGGTACTTTCCCATGTGCCAACCAGCCTACTGTCAGTATGTGTGATAAACCAGGGAAGGGCCTTTCTAGACAGAAAATGTGAGGAGGCAGCCTTATAAGCACTATGGACCTGGGCCATTTAGGGCTTTATAAACAATAGTCAGCCTTTCAAATTATACTCATAGTAAATAATGGTCTCATATGCAATAATATTCTTGCACACCAGGACTGGGCAAATGTGGTGTATCCAGGAGCTGATTTTCTGCCTTTGAGTCTAGTGTAAACTGCACAGATTGCCAAAACAAAAAACCAGAAATGGCTAGAAGACCACTTCTGGGGCGACTGAAAAAACCTCACACGCTATAGAACAGTATAGGGAGGGTCTGTGGCCTATTTCAATCATCACTCATGGAGACTCCCAGTAAAGGCAGTCCAACTTTTCTTCCCTCCGCCCCAGAAAAAGGTAACTTGGGAAATTCTGGCAGGGTCAGGCATTCTAAAAACAGCCTAGGGACTACATTTTGCCTGCCCTTGTTATAAACAGTCTAGGTGCTGCATTGTGGAACAATTGGAGTCTTCTGGCATCCAATTTTGATCTACCCACTGTTACCCTGTGACTTGGGGGTCCCGGGGGGGGTGCACAAATAACCAAACCAAACCAAGCAAAGATGGGGAAATTAGCTGGAGCACTCTCTTAAGCTAGCGAGAGGCAAGGTAATTTAGCGAGAATCTTTTACCCTATGTATACAGGTTCAGGTCAGTGAGCAGTCAGACAGTTAAAGTAACAACAATGATATTTATTAACAAGCAGACAAATTATTAAGAAAACACAGCCACACAGCTAACTAGAAATAGGAAATGAGAGCTTTGGGGGGAAATAGGTGATACGACACCTTTCTCGTAGTCCTGGAGAAGTCCAGTTGTAGAGAAGAAACTTGGCGTGGCAGCCGAGGGGAATTGGCTGAACAGAGCGGCAGCAAGGCTGGATGGAAGTCTGGAGCTATCCCAGGAAGCTCTCAGAGCTTGGGGTTTTTATTAGGGAAAGTATGACCATGGGCTAGTCTAGTCTTGGGTGAAAACAATGGGTTTTTGGGCTTGAGACAATGTCTCTGAAAGGTCAGAATTTACATGATTAAATTAAGGTCCGAATTGACAATAGGATAGCCAGTATGCACATACAGCTAGCTTGGCAGTTGAGCACTCAGCTCGCCAGGGTGCCCGCTCAGGGCAGAGGTCTCTTTGTGTTAGCGTGCATACCTTGATTAAGGTGTTTGTTTCGGGAGGTCTCCTAAAGCAGATCTGGCAGTTTCTGGCTTGCCTTGGTGTAAACAAGTATGAGTCAGCATATAATAGCCATGCCTAGCTCAGTGCTTCTACGGAGGCCTTACAAACACGTGGCTGAGGGTGGCAGAACAGGGCCGAATTGTGATATCAAAATGATATCTAAAGTTTACCAAAGGCCAGGCCAGTTCACGGTGGTAACACCACAATGTGTCACTGTGCTAGATCTGAATCTGTCCCAAAGCAGACCTAGTTGGCACTGGCACACCTGCTTCAGCTGGACAAGGTACCTTGGTCATGGTCTGTTATAAGGACATTCAGGAGCAAAGGAAGCTCTAGCTTATAATCTTTATCTTTCAAAGAGCGTGCCACCTTGTCTCATCCTGAATAGATTGAAGTGCCATAGCCAGGGAAATTACATGCACACAATACGCTACAAGAGCAGTTGTATATTCAATTTGTTTGGTTAATCTTTTTGTTTAAGCTTCAGTTTGTTAAACTTCATTGGCCTTACTGCTGATAAGGTATCAACACCCTGTCTGCAATCTGATGGACTGACAGAATTGTATTCCACCTGGATATTGATGTTCTTCTTTGTCCAGATATTGCATGTGATATAAAATTGCTTAGGAGAAAAGAATGGAAGCTAGTTGGATGGCAAAGAGAAAAGAGCAAAAGTCTTAGACCGTAGCTCTATATTTTGAAACTGACCTGGCAAGAATGACTAGAGCCATCTCTAAAAAGTGCCTTTGCTGATTCTTGATAACTAATCCAAAATGTGAATGATAGCAAACTCAATTGAGAGGTACACAGGGTTGACAGGGATGCAGCTGTCCTATTGTGTTCCTGGTAGAGGTGATCTATCAGAGTGATCATCCCAAAACTAGACTTAAAGCATTGAAACAGATCCAGATAAACCATTTCATTACAGAGCCTGTGAAGCTAGAATGGCAGTAAGTGCTTGAGTAACTTGCCGAAAAATGGAATACACGTGGCAATATTTCTTTCTTTTCTTTTATTTACTACCTGTCTGTCAAGCACCAAACTTAGCTTACAGTCTCAAACTATTTCAGAAATAAAGAAAGGTTACAAAACATAGAATGGCGTTTTCTCATTCTGATTGTTGACTCTGCAAGAGTTGATAGCAAAGCAGTCTGACGTAGGCTTCTGTCTTCTCTCAGCAGACATGGATCTTATGTGGCCCTGGGAAAAATAGGGCAGACGCAGTTCCAATAGTTTATTCAGGAAGACTGATAGTCCCTTCAGAAGCTGATTTGACCAAAATATAGGATTTTTTAATTATGGTTCTACTACCACAAGCATTTTTAGCCCCAATGAAACTATGCCTTCTCTAAGGAGGCATTCACAGCTCTTTAAGACCCGTTCAGCCAAGCTTGCTATGGTAAGCAAGGGTGAGGAGAGTCAAGAACACTCATAGACAACCTCATACTTCCCAACGTCTTGTCTACATTCTCAAACAGGACAGGAAATTGCCAACATACATGATTGGATTAAGTTAAATCACTGTGGAATGTTACTAGTAAGTCACTGCATATTCTCTCCCACAGTCTTCTTATACTAAGTTCTCTATCAATTGGTAGAACTCCAAGGAATTAATCTGTATGAATGTAATATTATTTTATCTTACAAGAAAGAAAGGGGTTGAGAGAAAACCAGTATTAAACCCCTAACCCAACAAACAGAAGTTGAGTAATTACGTGGCAAATCACCCAGCCACACAGAACAGGAAAAAAAGGATAAAAGCTCAGGAGAATCTATTTATTAAAATTTTGGGGGAACACAGCTGAATGATATTTACTAGTAAGTAAACATTACTGAAAGATCTTCACCATGGGAGGGATGATGTGTCCAGTAGGCACAGCTTTCTCCCAGGTCTACAATTTATTCAATTTATACATCAAATTGATACTCCACATAGACTAATCATTAGAAATCATTCTGTGTCTACAGTACTGAAAGACACGCAAGCAGGAAGTTAAACTTTGGTCAAGAAAGGTACCAGCAAATCAGTCACTGCACAGGATTCCATTGAGAATTTGGACCATCAAACAAGCAAAAGAGCCTTTTGGCACTGATCTGCATGCTCAAACACAATCATTGCCTCTGAAGTAGGCAATTAGCCTACGGTCCTTTTTCATTTGGGAGATATCTCCCCAAAACTGAGAAAACATTCACCGGATTTGGTCTTGAAGTTTTGATCTAGCCTCCTGCTTTTTCGTCCCGCGAGAATCTAGCCCTCCAGACTAGCTTTTATAAAAGACCCCTCAGTTTTATCTGTTCTGGGCTTCGGACAGGTTTTCCCCAATGAACACCCATCAGACTTCTCTTCCTCAACCCTTCATTTTCATGTTCATCGTTGAATCGTAGTTGCAACTACTGTTTGGCCATTAATAATCACAGTGTAAATATTGCCTTCTGAAGCACCCCATACAAGTCTTCAAGTTTTCTCTTACTTTCTCTTTCTTTGAGCTCCAATTAACGTGTAGAATGGTGTTTGTTGTTGGTTGCTTATAATGTAGTCTGAGGGTTTACCCATAAACAGGTGCTAAACTGAAAATCACCCAGCCACACAGAACAGGAAAAATGGATAAAAGCTGCAGGGAGAAATCTATTTATTAAAATTTTGAGGGAACACAGCTAATGGTTTTACTAGTTATGTAACTTACTGAAAGACCCCTTCACCATGGGAGGGATGATGCTTAATAAGAAAGCAATGCTTCTTGAGCAGTGATGTAGACTTGAGTCAATTGACTCGGACTCAAGATCACTTCAGTGACTCAACTAGGACTTGACTTGGCAACAAATGACACACTGACTCGACTCAACTTGACTTGTATATTTTTAGTGACCAACTTCTGCTCTTGGTTCAGTAACATACCACAGTCATCCAGAAACCTTACAACTTTGAACAACACTTGCATTGCTTCTTGCCTACTGGTCATATGATGATCTGTCTCAAGCATGTTTCTAGGAGGGGAAAAGCAAAAGCATTAGGCAACCAGGTTGAAGTCTGCTCAGCAGCCTGTCCCCACTGCATGTCGGAGGAGCCTTCTAAAACTTTTCCTAAAAGCAGAAGGCAAGACTCACCTCCCAGAGTGCAGAGATGGATCTTTCTTTCTAAAGATTTTGAAGCTTCAGTAATGGGAAGTAAGAAGGATCCTATTTCCCTCCTCAGAAATTGGCTCCTAGACTTGAGACTTGAAAGTATCTACCAAGGACTTGATATTTGGGAAAGTAAAAGCCTTAAATACATCACTCTTGTTAAGTATGGAGACATTATTTAAATTCTGCTTCCAGCTTATCAAAGAACCACAGTGTCAGGAGCCAGCCAGGTAAAGCATGTTGTAGTCCTCCAGATATTGTTGGATTATAATTTCTACGATTTCTCATTATTGGTTACGGTGGCTGGCTAGGCCCTACGAGAAGCCTTAGCGACACATCTGTTTTTGACTTTTTGCTGTCTTCTTATTGTTTGGGTTAGGAATTTTCACGTTTCCATCCAGAAATTGAGCCAATGTATGAACGACTGTTG
>CAOKZL010006070.1:0-20011 GCA_948472985.1 Iguana delicatissima | reverse complement strand
TTACCAAAGTTAATAGGCAAAGATCAATACAGATTTATAAAAGGGAGATCAATTGCAGACCCAACTAGAAATGTTTTTAACGTATTATATCATGCCAAACAACGTAATAATAAAATTGCATTAATCAAATTGGATATATATAAGGCTTTTGACTCGGTGAACCATAATTATTTGCATAAAATACGTATTGAGTGTGGGTTGGGAAGCCAAATTAGTGATGTAATAAAGGAAGTATATACAGAGAATGAAGTCCAGGTTATAGTAAATGGGAATAATTCAAGGAATATTAAGATTAATAGTGGAATGAAACAAGGATGCACCTTCTCCTCCTTATTATTTGTGCTAGCAATATGTCAGAAAATACAAGGGGGCATGCTTGGAATGCTAGCATGACCCACAGTATAACTGTCCTTAAAAGCAAAACAAAAACTTGTCAAGTCCCATAAAGCTGCCAGTGAATGAGGCCATTCGGTTTGGTCTAAAAACTACTCAGTTTAGTGGAGAGCAGAGCTTGGTTACATGGTCAGCAAGCTTAAGTAAAATCCATCAGAGGTCATTTCCACACAGGGATATAGCCCGCGCTGGGACCTCACCAGGAGGTCGTCTACACCGCGGGGTGCACTAAGGCGGTTTGAAAAGGTGAGGTTCTACACCTCAATGCGCCCTTGCGTGGCTGCAGGTGTGGCACCGCGTGTTTTATAAAGACCACCTTTTAAGTGGTCTTTTTAAAACAAGAGCACGCTAGCCTGTCGCAACGCCCCATGAAGAACTGCAGGGGCGCGCAAGCGCATCCCTGCAGAGCTGTCCAGGGGCGGGCTTCTGGCTGGCGCGCTGCCTTGATTGGCGGAGCGCTGCCAGAAGCCGCCAGACGCCATTTTGGGTGCCGCCGGATGCCGGTGGACACCGGCGGCGTGTAGAGCAGCGAACGCGCGCTGCTCCCCGTGGGGATGGAATCACCCAGATTAAGGTAAGCTCCATCCCCGCGTGCGCCGCCCTGTTCCACTGCGTTTCGGCCCCCCCGTGTGGAAAGGGCCAGAGACAGCAAAGAAAAAAAACAGAATGCAGGAATACAAAGAGAATGCAGGAAGGGAAGAACACTGCCTGTTCTCAGGCAGTCCTTTAAGTAAGAAAAGCAGTCAACAGTTAAGTCACTATGGGAATAAAATCATACCAGACACAACAACGTGCTTGTTATGGGAAGCAAGAACTGGAGAGACTCACAGGTTCTTATCTGCTTTCTGAAGCAGGCTGGGAACTGCACAGGCTGTGTTGTCATGACAGCGGAGTAAACAAGAACACAGTTAACCCTTAACACAGGAACAGAGCCGTCTTGGGCTGTGAATGTCAACACAATAGAGCCACTGGCAAACGAAATTAGAGATGAAAAGAAATAAGTTTGGTAAGGAGGAATTGAAATTGAATCTGTTTGTGGATGATGCATTGATAACAACACAGGAGCCTTTCAGAAGTGTAAATAAACTTGTAGAAATAATTCAGAAGTTTAGGAAGTTATCTGGCCTAACAATAAGTAAGCATAAATCAGAAATAATGTTTTTAAATAGTAACTGGAAAGAACAGAGGAAAATAAAACTTATTACTGATTTAAGGTTAGGGACAAAAAAAATGAAGTATTTAGGAGTATATATATGGAAAAAATGTGAATAATATTATTCAAGGGAATGACAATCAGTTGTGGAAAAAGATAAATATAAATATGAATAAATGGCCAAGTAAAAAATGGAATATGCTAACAAGAGTAAAAATGTTCAAAATGATGATACTACCCAATTTTTTATATTTATTTCAAACAATACCAGTAAGAATTCCCATTAGAATAATAAGAAGATGGGACAGAACAGTTAAACAATGGATATCAGGAGGTAAAAAACCTAAAATTACTAATGTGTTATTATATGAACACCAAGAGGATGGGGGTTGGGGTACCCTGTCTTTGGAGAATTAATTCAAAGCCACCCAGATGAATCAATTTTTAGAATTTGAATATGGAAAGTAAGAAAAAATGGGTAAGGATAGAAAGATTAATTAGTAATATGGAATATAATTCATTGATGAGACCCCGTGGCATGGAGCAGAAGGTAAAAGGCAATTTGATTGGCCCTACAAGTTTAAACAATCAAATATGGGGTAAATGGCAAAAAATAATGAAAATAGAAGATTCAAAACTGTACCCTCTAGAGAGTTTGAGCATAAGCAATAGTGATTATTTGGGGCGAATATTAAAGAGATTAAATAATGAAGGAGTTAGAGTGTTAGGAGAGATCTCCTTGATGAACAAGGAAGGCCATGGGGAATAGATAGATTTATTAATTTAATAGGTAAGAATTATTGGCTACACACAGTTGGAATAAATCATTTGCTACATGAAATAATCAAAAATTCAAATCAGGTTAATGCAACCCCGCTCGAGGACATCGTTAAAATGAAGTTAGATGAGGGTAACTATATGATTGGACAATTATATAGAGGAATGTTAGGTAATCATACTAGAGTCCAAGATAGTTTAAAGGTAAATTGGGAAAGGGATTTAAAAATAGAAAGGGAGGATATTCAAGTATGGATACAAGAAATAAAGAAAAATAATACTAACATAAAAAAAAAACAAATGAAATTGATTGATCGATGGTATACAACATCTTCCCAATTAGCATTTTTTAGAGAAAATATATCCTCAAAGTGTTGGCATGGTTGCGGGGCTAAAGGCGTACATATACATATATATATATATGTATGTATGTATTTGTACACGTACATGTATATTTACTTTTTGTTTGTGGCCTCTGTGCCCTCACATACTAGGAGCTTTCGCGTATGCGCAGTACCGTTCGGAAAATTCTAGAGCTGAGTAGCTTGGCGGGAACCCCTCCCCCTATCTGCACTGAGCATGCTCAACCCGCCGAGCAACGGTCTTCTCTTCAGTTCTTTCTCATCCGCCATCGTGTACGGAGGTTCTGTGTTTGAGTAGTGCTATTGGCTTTTTCTCCGTGTGTTGTTTCTTCTGGCTTGACTTGGATTTTTTGGATCTTTGGACTTGATTTTTGGAATTCGGACTGGACTTGGTGATTTGACCCGTTTTTGGGAATTTCTAACCCTCTTTAGTCCGTCTCGCTACCCCCCCACCCTCCGCGTCTTCGTCAACTCTTCTCCGTTCTTCCTCCGAATTCTATGTCTTCGCTCTTCAAACCTTGCAAATCGTGTTGCTGAAAGGCCGCCCTAAACGATGCACACAACGAGTGTCTTTTTTGCCTAGGAGAGACTCAGAATACCAAAGCTTGCCCAGTTTGTCGGGACTTTACCTCCCAGACACTTCAAAACCTCCTGGCACGCCTAAAATCCCACTGCTAGGAACAGTCTCTCAAGGCACAAGACCAACCATCGGTTACTCAAATGATGTCTAAACTATCGACATCTACTCGACCTTCGGCCGCACTGCCATCAATATCGCCGGCAGTGACCTCGGCAGCATCGACGGTACCGGGCTCAGTACCGTCGGCCCGGGTGCCAATATCAGCCCTACCGAGGATTCCAAAAATCTCTTCGGCATCGACTTCGAAGGACACTCCTGCGAGCTCGCAGGCAGCCAAACCACCTAAGACACTTACTGCCGCCCAACGCAAGTGGCCTGTGCCTTTGGAGTCCGTCAAGGAGAAAGAAGAAGAAGAGGAAGTAGAAGCACGGCTCCCCGCCTAAGAGGTCTTCTCCCCTCCCCCTCCTCCTACACAGCTCCCGGAGGAACTAGAGGAGGATTCAGAACCTCAAAAAATCTTAGAGATTTCCGATGGGGAAGGAACCGCTGGCTTCTTGACTGCCACGGTGTCTCCACTCGGCCACCCCGAGGTGGTGGACCGCCCGGAGCATGTTCCATCTGCATCCCAGGCCTCACCCAGGCACTGAGGAGTGCCTCCCGCTCACCGGAATGAAGACTCAGGCAACGATCCACGCGCCGCTGGGAGACCTACCCTGAGGGAAGGTGGTCTAGACCCCACTTCAACTCACCGTACTCCTCCGCGTCTCATATAGTGAGATACGGCCGAGAGCACGCGTGGAGAGAGTATCCTGGGTCCTACCAGTCCTATTCCTCAGCATATCGGGATAGGTACCATCATGATGTGAGACAGCGGTCGCCGTATCGTCGCCCCTGCTCTCCATCGCACAGATCTCACCATCCACAATACCGGTGGTCACCTTCTCCTTGTACTCTAGATCGCCACGTCATCATCGATCCCACGAGCCCTCACCTCACTACCACCTGGTCTCTCCACCACTAAGGGTGACATCCACATTCTCTCGCCTGTCTGCGGAGCCTGTCCAGGCGCAGTCCTCAACTGCTGCCACTACTGTTACTCAGGCCGTCCAAAAACGTGGCCTGCAATAGTGCCAGTCACGACTCCTCAACCTCAGTCAACGGCCAATCCAGCCATTTCAACGACGAGGTCAACCACGGCTACCGCACCTGCGATGACCTTGACGGTACCATCCCACCACCGTCGAGAGAGAGATCTTCAAGGAAATCCCTGTCTGCCTCCTCCCAGTCCTATGAGTCCGACTCCAATTCCGAAGAGTCAACACCGGGATCGCATGAGTCTCCTCCTTTGATTTTCAGAGATCCTGCTCCAGATTCTGGCCCTGGAGGATGTAAAACAGTTCTCGAACATCCTCCTTCGCATGTCAGCTGCGCTGGGACTGAAGGTTGCGGAGAAGGCCCCGGCCGTGCAGGATCCGGTTTTTCATTAGATACTCGTCCACCATCGACGGCGCCATTACTGTTCCTGCCAGCCCTGATGGAAGCACTTAAACATCTATGGGCTGAACCAGCATCTACTCAGCCGATTCCACACAAGCTCGAGGACTTGTATCGGACCCAAAAAGGATGCCGAGTTCCTGTTCATACATCCGGTACCGAACTCTATAGTAGTCGAATCTACCCAGAGCAAAGGAGGAAGGAGACCGCACACCACCCCGCCGGACAGTGAGGGTCGGAGATTGGACACTTTTGGCAGAAGGTTTTACTCGGCGTCATCGTTGATAGCCAGGGTGTCCAGTACCCAGGCCTACCTCACGGCTTACCTGAGAAGCCTCTTGGATAGATTCCACCCTCTTCTGTCCAACTTCCCGGAGGAGAACCGGGTGAGTGCTAGCCAGTTCTTCAAAGAAGCAGTGGAACTCACCAACCAACGAATCATCTCCTCCAAGCACTCGGTCAAGGTGGCTGCGCGGGTCATGGTAGGCTCAGTAGCATTGCACCGCTATGCCTGGCTCCGCTCATCCGAACTCGAGGAGGACACCAGGAAAAGAATTGAAGATTTCTCTTTCAATGGCCAGGGACTCTTCCATGCGACGACTGATGAGGCAATGGATCACATCGTCAAGGCCCACCTGACTGCCAAGAAGATGGGCATCTACCAGCCTCCACAGTCTCGCCACTCCTTTGGTTCGTGACCCTCGTGTTTAGGTCATCGTCCTCCACATACCAGCCACGATCGCCTCTATAGCCCCATTGCGCCCGTTGACCTCATCTTCGGCTCGGAGACCTCTTCAGAGAGGTCAGCCTTCCTCTTCGAAGAAGTCTTCATCCGGGATGAAGTCCCGATTTTGATGCATTGCGCAGGACGCCTCTACAGCCACTATTCTGCCTCCAGCAGCCCTAGAAGATCATCCCAGCCTGGCCAGACACCTTGCAGAACGGCAGCACATAACTACGGACACTTGAGTCCTTTCCATTGTCCGCCTTGGCTATGCCATAGAGTTCTCAAGTATTCCACTGCGAGGCATCTACTATTCCTCCCCGGCCAGTCCGGCTCTGCTGGAACAAAACCAGTCCCTCCTGCACGAGGGGACGATCGAAGAACTACTATCCTCAGCCGCTACAACCGGCTTTTTCTCCCGGTACTTCAGAGTACCGAAAGCGGACGTACCCTGCAACCTATTTGGACCTCAGACGGGTCGACGAATACATCTGCCCCAAGAGATTCAAGATGGTCACCTTGTCTTCGATCCTGCTTTTCCTTCGATGAGGGGACTGGTTCACCTCCATCGATCATCAGGATGCTTACTTTCACATCGCCATCCGCCCGCAGCACAGGCGGTACCTTTGATTTGGTGTCGACGGTACCTGTTGCCAATACAGGGTGCTGCCCTTCGGACTTTGCACTTCTCCCAGGGTCTTCACCAAATGCATGGCCCCAGTGGTATCATACCTGCGGACGAAAGGCGTCTCCATTTACACGTACCTCTGCAACTGGCTGTTGGTCGCGTCCTGCAGATGGAAACTGTACAAGGACATTCACCGGACTCTGTCCCTCCTGACTTGATTTGGTCTCAGGGTCAATCCTGAAGAAGTCCCACCTCAAACCTTCCCAGGTACTCGACTTCATAGGAGCGACTCTAGACTCGACCTCGGCCAGGGCGTACCTGCCCCTCGAGCGAGCGCGTACCCTTCGTCGAGCAGCATCTGCCGTGTTCGCTGCACTGACGGTATCGGAAAGGAGAATCCAACAACTCCTGGGGTACGTGGCCTCGACGATGTCAGTCATTACCTGTCTTGGCTCCGAGCGCGTCCACTCCAGTACTGGTTCGTCAAGGCTTTCAACCCGCTCCTAGATGATCAGAGGCTCCGCCTACACCTTCCTCAGCAAGTATGCCTTTCACTCCTTTGGTGGCTATCCTTCCGCCACCTGCTGTCAGGGATACCATTTCGAGAGCCGACTCCTCGACTCACGGTCACAACAGATGCCTCCCTGTTCGGCTGGGGAGCTCACTGGCGACCTCAGAGTCCAGGGATGCGGTGCCGACGATGAAACCGATCTTCATATCAATGCTCTCGAGCTCCTCGCCATCTGGAAGGCTCTCCGGGTGTGTCGAAATTGGTCGCTGGCCACACGGTCCAGATTTTGACAGACAACACGACCGCCGTCTGCTACATCAACAGGCAAGGGGAACTCACTCGTCCACTCTCCTGTCCATCGCTCTCCACCTCTGGGACTGGTGCCTGCCACTACAAATCCACCCGATCACCGTCCGTCTGGCAGGGCAGGAGAATGTAACAGCAGACGCACTCAGCAGAGCCACCTCCTGCCACCACGAGTGGTCCCTCTTGATGACTGGCTTCCAAGTGATACGAGACTGCTGGGCAAACCGATGCTCGATCTCTTCGCCACCAGTCAGAAAAGGAGGTGTCGCTGGTACTGCTCGAGAGCCAGACGGTGTCGAGGCTCTCTAGGCGACGCCTTCCAGTTCCAGTGGACCGACAGGATCCTCTCTGCGTTCCCGTCATTTTCTCTTCTGGGTCGAGTGGTCGCCAAGATACTTGCGGATCGAACCGACGTCATCCTCGTAGCCCCTTACTGGCTGAGGCAGCACTGGTTCGGTTCCCTGTTCAAGGCCACTTGAGGTGGACTCCCTCGGCTTCGAACAGCCACAGATCTCCTGTCACACTCCGACGATCTCGTTCTCCATCCAGACCTGCCTCTCCTGGCCCTCCACGCCTGACGGATAACGCCGTAGAGTATCCGACCATCCAAGGCATCCTGACTGCAGCCAGAAAGAGTCAACATGTCAGAACTACTGTACAAGTGGCAAAAATTCCTTGCCTTTGCTGACGTGCATGGTGAGCCGGCATCGCCGGTCGCCTTATCTACTGTATTACACTTCCTCCTCCTCCATCTTTGACAACAAGGGCTTGCCTTCCCATCTGTCAAGGTCTGCCTTGCAGCGATTGTGACCTATCAAGGAAAGGCTCTCCATCAGCAGCGCTCTTCCGGGATGCTACCATGAAGCAATTCATGAAGGGCTTACAACATCTCTATCCCTAGTCGCTATCCCTGGTACAATCGCAGCTCCCGCGATCGCCCTTCGAGCCTATGGCCACCGCAGACGACAGGCTCTTGACCATCAAAACTGCTTTCCTAGTGGCTGTCACCTCCGCCAGGCGGGCGAGTGAGCTGACAGCGTACGATCCGATAGCCCTTCCCGTCTTCCACAGAGACGAGGTAGTCCTTCGCCCTGACATTTCCTTCCTGCCAAAGGTGGTCCGCAGTTCCACCTTAGCCAAGACATCATCCTACCTACTTTCCATCAGACCCGACTACTCCTTTGGAGCGATCTCTTCACTCACTCGATGTTCGTCGGGCCTTGGCATTCTACATGAACCAGACTGTGTCTTTTCGCCAGACTGCATACCTGTTCGTGTGCTACGGCTGTCGTCATAGAGGAGACAAGGCGTCCACCCAGAGATTTTCGAAATGGGTGGCTAAACCATCCTCCTGGCTTACGAACTTCCCAAAAAGCAACCTCCACCAGCCTTGCTTCGGGCTCACTCTACCAGAGCTGTGGCGCTCCAACTGCTCTCGTGCGAGGAGTGGACCTCCAAGAACTGTGCCGTGTGGCCACCTGGTCCCAAACATCGACCTTCGTGCGCCACTACAGACTGGACTGCCGATCCCGCAGGGATGCTTGTTTTGGACCTGTACTCTAGGACCTGACCCACCGTCCATCTGCTAAGCTACAAAGTCTCCTAGTGTGTGAGGCACAGAGACCACGAAAAAGAACAGGTTGTTTACCTGTAACTGTGGTTCTTCGAGTGGTCATCTGTGCCCTCGCACACACCCACTCAGCTGTCCCCTCTTCTCAGGTCCCATATTGGCGGACTACAGAGCTGAAGAGAAGACCGTTGCTCGGCGGGTTGAGCATGCTCAGTGCAGATAGGGGAAGGGGTTCCTGTCAAGCTACTCAGCTCTAGAACTTTCCGAACAGTGCCGCGCATGCACGAAAGCTCCTAGTGTGTGAGGGCACTGATGGCCACTCGAAGAACCACAGTTACAGGTAAGCAACCTGTTCATACGTGGTGGGAATGTCCCTTTGTTCAAAAATTTTGGGACAAGGTTAAAATTGAGATTTATAGAATAGTAGGTAAGGATATACAACTGAATAGGGAAAATAGTGTAACATTGCATTTAAAGGACAAGGAGCTGAAAAATAATGAGAAAAAAATGGTTATGAATATATTAAAAGCAGCACAGACTGTATTAGCATTAGGATGGAAAGATAAAAGAATTTGGAATATAAACAAAGTCGATAAATACCTGACTGAAAATTTGTTGTTCGATATTTTGAGGGAAAGAAGATTAAAGTTTGTGGGAATAATGAAGGAAAGGGGGTGGAAATCAGGTTGGGAATTATTGCTTATAAAGGTAAAAGAGGATATGGAGTACAGTGAAATCATATTTCTAGATCTCCAGAATCTCTTCAGGCAGGTGTGGGTGCCAACGGCCCTCCAGGTCCTGATGAACTTCTGAATGAAGATTTTTCTATATGAGAAGAATTAATTAAACCTCTACTAAGCCATTGGGGGGAAGAGTGGGAGGATTGTACTATTTTTGGAAAGTAGTGTCTGTGATTTGAATGTTAATCTGTTTTTGTAATTTAATCTCTAATAAAAATAATTAATTAAAAAACCCCTTTTTTGACCTGCTCTTCGTATTTCATGTGTAGTTTCTATAGGATGTCATTGTTGTTTGCATTTCTCATCATCTTGATATTCTTCGGTTGACCTAAGATATTTGCCATGCATGTTTAATGTATTATGCATTCAATGATTCAGTTGGAGCTAGAACTAGAATTTGCTATACCCCAGTCTCACCCCCTAAGTGTTGTATCAAATATGCCCTATACATTTGGGTGGTCTGCAAAATTCTAGAATCCTAGAGTTGAAAGGTTTCCCAAGGGCCATCTAGTCCAACTTCCTTCTGCCATGCAGGAATCCACCATTATGGCACTCCTGTGTCTGCTTAAAAAACTCCAAAGAAGGAGATTCGCCAACCCCCCTGAGACCATGTATTCTATGGTTGAGCAGCTGTTACAGTAAAAAGAAGTTTTTCCTAATGTTTAGGCCATAGTCTGACCAAAGCAGAATGGAGGGGCGGAACTGATCTGGACACTGTGCTCCTGTCGATGCAGCCCAGAATTACCTTGGCTTTTTTGGCTGCTGCCTCCACAGCTGACTCCTATTTGCCTTGTGGTCTCCTAAAATCCTAAATCCTTTTCACATGTACTAATTTCAAGCCAAGCATCACCCATCCTACATTTGCACATTTTATTTTTCCTGCCTAGATGTAATACTTGATGTTTATTCCTGTGGAAATTCATCTTGTTAGGCTTGCCTCAGCTCTCCAATCTGTCAACGGAATTTTGAATTCTGTTCCACTCATCTGAGGTCTCAACTGCCTTCCCTAATTTGCTGTCACCTGCAAGCCTGATAGGCATGCCTTCCGATCCATCATCTCAGTCATTAATAAAGACATTAAGGAAGACTGTGCCCAGGAGAGAACCCTGAGGCAGCCCACTAGTCAGTTTTCTCCAGGATGAAGAGACAAGTGGGGTGACTCCGGGTTCTGTCCACAGTAATAAAATGCTCCTATGTTCAAAGGGCGGACTGTCCTTACAAGTTTCCATGTAGGATTGTACTTGTAACCTTGAAAGCAAACCTGTGTGAACATCTCTCCCCTCAATCCTTCGTCTTTCCCACAGAGTCTGGAAGAAAGCCACCAAGAAGTGCTGGGTCCCCACTTCCTGTTTGTGATGGAGCAGAACCAGCTGAGGTAAGGAGAAGGAATCCTGGAACAAGAGGATGGGGGCAGCTGGGGCGTCCCCACTTTCAGGCTTACCATGATAGCTCTTGGTTTCAGTTTGTTTTGGGTTTTGTAAAAAGTCTATATAGTTCCTATTTTTAATGGAATAAAGTGGAGTTTTCAAAAATATAGAATATGGGAGATATCAAAACTGTCAGGTCCATACCCACTAACCCAGAGGTTTGAGCACTGAAATCTTAAAATGCTCAGTTAAATCCCTGTGTGTTCAACCAGTCTTGTTTATTTTTGTTAGTTGTTTTGAAAAAATTACACATTACTTTGTAAGATTCCCAGCAATAAGGAATAAGGAGAGTTTAAAAAAAATAACTCATTCCTGATAAGTTTCAGAAAAAGCAGGCTAAATACCTGAATTGAAGTCCATTTGCAAAATAAGTTAATACACCACTGTTTGAAATGTGCAACTGTGGTTTAATTTTCTGTCCATTTTAACACACGTGCATACATAGGTTAGCTTTCCAGCATTGTAGTATCATTGTTATGGCAGTCAAGAGGGCAGAGATGATCCCTATGTTGTTGCAGTACAAGACGTGGCTAGATAGCTTAAAAGAATATGTATATCTTTTGAATATCGGCAACTACACTGCATTTCCAAGACGTCTGAGTTAATGAAGAATTAACAGTTCTTTGTGGTCTCTGTGCCTCATACATTAGGAGCTTTCGCGCATGCACGGTAGCGTTTGGAAGATTCTAGAGCTTAGTAGCGTGGCGGGAACCCCTCCCCCATGCCCATACCGAGCATGCTCAGCCCGCCGAGCATCAGTTGGTCCTCAGTTCTTTCTTGTCCGCCTTGGCGAACGGAAGGTTCTTTTGCTTAGCGCTTTCCTTGGCTTGTGTTTCGGATACTCATTGGTTTTTGACTCGGATTTTGGACTTGGTTATTGGTATTTGGATTACGGATTTGGACTTTTGGTTTTGGATTTTCTCCCCCTGCCCCCTCTTCATATATTCTCATCTTGCCTTCATCTCGTCTTTGACTCTCTTCATTCTCCTTCTCCCTCAGCTTCTAACCTTATTTTATGTCGACCCTCTTTAAGAATTGCTTGACGTGTGGCCGCAAAGTCGCCTTAAGTGATAGACATCGGGATTGCCTTTACTGTTTGGGGGAAATCCATAACACCAAGACCTGCTCCATCTGCCAGGAATTTACCGCGCAGACGCTGCGGAACCGCGCTTCGAGTCTCAAGTCACATTGCCTACCCCGGCGAGGACTACCGTTGCTACTACCGCCGTCTCGCAGTTGATACAGTGCCCCAGGCGTACAACAGTACCATCCACAACGGCCGTTACGACGACACTGCCTGAGGCGCCGGTATCAGCAATGATAACGTCGCAGGAAGCAGCAGCGCCGGCCGTCACCCTGCAGTTGCCATCCAGGGAGAAGTCCGTTGAGAGGGCCGTATCTCCATCATCTCGGTCCTACGAGACAGACTCAGATTCCAGGGATTCGACAGCGACATCACACGAATCCCCCCCCTTGGCATTCGGGGAACCAGGACCAGAATCGGCACCCGAGGACGTTAAACAGCTCTCGGCCATCCTCCTTCGCATGGCGATGGCGCTAGGGCTCAAGGTTGCTAACCTGGCCCCGGCTGTGCAGGACCCGGTGTATCAATACGTTGACACCTGCCCGCCATCCACTGCGCTGCTGCTTTTCCTGCCAACTTTGACTGAGGCCCTGAAACAACCTTGGGCCAAGCCTCCGTCCGCACAGCCGATCCTGCGTCACACCCAGAAGGAGGAGGTCGATTTTCTGTTCTCGCACACAGTGCCAAATTCTATTGTCGTGGAGTCGGCCCAAACCAAGGGTGGGAATTGGGTTCATGCCACGCCGCCCGGCCGTGAGGGACGTCGGTTAGACACTTTCGGCAGACGTTTTTATACCGCCGCCTCTCTCATCGCCAGAGTGTCAAATGTGCAGGCATGCATGGCGGCATACGCAAGGAACCTCCTTGACAGATTTGGACCTGTGCTCTCCCATCTGCCGGAGGAGCATCGGGAAACGCCCTCCAGTTCTTCAATGAGGAAGTCACCCTTGCGAACCAGCAAATCATTTCCGCGAGGCACACTGTGGAGGTTGCCGCCCAGGTCCTTGTGGGGTCGGTGGCATTGCATCGGTATGCCTGGCTCTGATCATCAGACCTCCAGGAGGACAGCAGGAGGAGGATAGAGGATCTCCCCTTCGACGGCCAGAGGTTCCACGTGACAACCGATGACGCCATGGACCATCTAGTCAAGGCACGTCTTGACGGCTAAGAAGATGGGCATCCATCAGCCCCAAGAGCCTCGACGCATCTTCGCTTCCCAGCCGTCCTGGCGCAGGTCCTCATCCTCCTCCTTCCAGCCCCGCTCGCCTCACTCGGGACCGTCTCGACCATTGACCACGTCCTTGACGCGGAGACCTCTCCGAAGGCGCCCATCTTCGTCTTTGAAGAAGTCCTCCTCCGGGACGAAGTCCTGCTTTTGATGCGTTCCGCAGGTCGCCACTACCATCCTTCAGCCTGCCAGCAGCCCTAGAATATCAACCGAGCCTGGCCAGGCACCTCGCGAACTGGCGCCGAGTCACTACAGACTCTTGGGTCCTCTCTATCATCCGTCTTGGCTACGCCATAGAGTTTCAAAGTATTCCACCGTGAGGTGCCTATTATTCCACCTCAGCCAGCCCGGCCCTGCTGGAAGAGATCCAGTCCTTTCTGCAGAAGGGAGCGATTGAACGACTCCCACCTTCAGCCTCTACCACCGGCTTCTCCCAGTACTTCATGGTACTGAAGTCGGACGGGATCCTGCAACCCGTTCTGAACCTCAGAGGGATGAATGAATACATCTGCCCCAAGAGGTTCAAGATGGTCATGCTGTCGTCAATCCTGCCTTTCCTTCGCCAAGGAGATTGGTTCACATCCATCAATCTTCGGGATGCCTATTTTCACATCTCAATTTGTCCACAGCAGACAATATCTCTAGTTCACGATCGACGGTACCTGTTACCAGTACCGGGTACTACCGTTCAGCCTCTTGACCACGCCATGGATCTTCACAAAGTGCATGGCCCCCGTCGTGTCATTCCTGCGGATGAAAGGCGTATCCATCTATCCCTATCTGGGCGATTGGCTGTTGGTGGCGTCCTGCAGATGCAAACTCTTCAAGGAGATTCACAGAACATTCACCCTTCTGACCCGAATTGGTCTCTGGGTCAATCCAAAGAAGTCTCATCTTGAGCCCGCAAGGGTTCTCTACTTCATCGGGGCGACCCTGGACTCGATATCGGCCAAGACCTACTAGCCGATGGACCGCGCACGGATGCTTCGTCAGGCTGCGTCCAACGTCTTCAACATCCCGACGGTATCGGTGAGGAGACTTCAACAATTCCTCGGGTACATGGCCTCGACCACCGCAGTGACCTACCTGTCCAGGCTCCATGTGCGGCCTCTCCAACACTGGTTCGTCCAAGTCTTCAACCCACTCCTAGACAACCAGAGATGTCTCCTTCGACTACCCGCACAGGTGCGACATTCCCTGACGCGCTAGCAGTCCTACCACAACCTACTCTCTGGCGTCCTTTTCCCGGAGCCGAATCCACACGTCACCGCGACTACGGATGCCTCCCTCTATGGATGGGGGCTCACTGCGGCGACCTCAGAGTCCGGGGCTGGTGGATCAACGACAAGGCCACACTCCACATCAACGCCCTTGAGCTGCTCGCCATCTGGAAGGCTCTGAGGGCGTTTCGCCTTATCATTACCAGCCACATGGTGCTGATCCTGACGGAAAACACAACAGTGTTGTGTTATGTCAACAGTCAGGGAAGGACTCACTTGACTACTCTCCTGAACATCGCCCTTGACCTCTGGGACTGGTGTGTCTCGCTCCGAATCCTTCCAGTGGCGGTTCACCTGGCTGGGCAGGAGAACACCACAGCAGACGCCCCCAGCACGGACACCACTACCCGTCACGAGTGGGCCCTCTCGACCGAGGCGTTACAGATGATCCGGGATCGATGGGGCGAGCCGACGATCGACCTTTTTACGACCGGTCAGAACACGAAGTGCTACCGGTACTGTTCGAGGGCCGGCCAGGATCGCCATTCCATCAGCGATGCCTTCCAGTTCCGGTGGAGCAAGGGATTCCTCTATGCATTCCCTCCGTTCCCCATCCTGGGCCGAGTGATATTGAGGATCCTCGCGGACCGAGCCAACATCATCCTCGTAGCCCCGTACTGGCCGAGGCAGCACTGGTTCGGGCCCCTGTTTGAGGCTGCTCACGGCCGGATTCTTCAATTTCCCACGAAACCGGACCTCCTGTCGCACTCCAACGGGCTCGTCCTCCACCTGGACCAACCACTCCTGGCCCTCCATGCCTGGGGGATATCACCCTAGACGATCCCGTCATCGGCAACGTCTTGACCTTGGCCAGGAAGGAGTTGATGCGCCGCAATTACCACTACATGTGGCGACAGTTCGTTGCCTTCGCCGAAGCACGACGGGAGACAGTATCGCCTATCAACCTGCCTACCGTGCTCAACTTCCTTCTACATCTCTGAGAGCAGGGTTTAGCCTTCACTTCTCTGGAGGTCTACCTTGCCACTATCGTGGCATATCAACATCCACGATCTCCATCGGCAACTCTCTCCTGTGATGCTACCATAAAGCAGTTTATGAAGGGCCTGCACTACCTTTATCCGCCGGTATCGCCACCACTACCACTGTGGTCGTTACCATTGGTGGTATCGCAGTTAACGAGACCGCCCTTCAAACCCATGGCGACCGCAGATGACAGGTTGCTCGCTATGAAAACTGCTTTTTTGGTGGCTGTCACCTCCTCTAGGAGGGCAGGAGAGCTGACAGCCCTGCGATCTGATGAACCATACCTCGTCTTCCATAGAAACAAGGTGGTCCTTTGGCCTGACATCTCCTTTTTACTGAAGGTGGTGTCTAACTTCCACCTCAGCCAAGACATCATCTTGCCGACCTTCTACACAGACCCGACTACACCTTTGAAGTGATCCCTTCACTCCTTGGATGCTCGTCGGGCCTTGGCCTTCTACAAGGACAGGACTGCCTCTTTCCGACAGGCCCCACACCTTTTTGTGTGCTATGGCAGGCATCGGAGAAGCCACAAAGTTTCCACCCAGTGTTTTTCTAAATGGGTGGTCCAGACTATTCACCTGTCTAATGAGCTTGCCAAGAAGCTTCCGTCAGCTTTTCTCAGGACTCATTCCACCAGAGCCGTGGCGACCTCTGCAGCCCTCCTTTGAGGTGTCGACCTGCAGGAACTCTGCCATGTGGCGATCTGGTCCCAGCCATCGACCTTCGTGTGCCACTACAGGCTAGACTCCTGGTCCCGTAGGGATGCTCGTTTTGGACGTGCTGTGCTGGCTTCTGTTCTCTAGGACTTGACCCACCATCCTACCAGTAAGCTACACAGTCTTCTAATGTATGAGGCACAGAAACCACGAAGAAGAAGAACAGGTTGCTTAACTGTAACTGTGGTTTGTTGAGTGGTCATCTGTGCCCTCATACATGCCCGCCCAACCGTCTCCTCTTTCTCAGGTCTCTTATTGGCGGACTACAGAACTGAGGAGCGACCGTTGCTCGGCAGGCTGAGCATGCTCGGTATGGGCATGGGGGAGGGGTTCCTGCCAAGCTACCAAGCTCTAGAATCTTCCGAATGCTACCGCGCATGCGCAAAAGCTCCTAATGTATAAGGGCACAGATGACCACTCGAAGAATCACAGTTACAGATAAGCAACCTGTTCTTTCACGTCTCTAACAGATAGATGATTTCGATTACCCTTGTTTAAAAAGATGCTGTAGTGTCAAAGGTACTCAAAATGGCAGTTTTCTCCTTGGTTCCAACCCAATTTCTCGCCTTCTGTTTTTCTCCGGCAAAGAAAAGCACGTAAGGCTGGCCAAGCTCAGTCAGCCCTTAGGCCCATCTAGTCCAGCATAGTGTTCCCACCTGGGCTGACCAGAGGCATCTAGGAATTCTGCAGTCCAAGCATGGAAGCCGTAGTGCTGTCCTGCTTCCCAAACATCTGGTTTTGGGAGGCAGGGTGCCTCTGCTAATGAACCTGTCAAACAGACAACAAGAAGGTTTCAGTCCTAAAGGCCTCTTGTATTATTTGCCTTGACAGCCTTTGTGTGAAATGTGAGTAGGAAGTGTTCTCTTTTTCCTCCAGGGCCCCATCACCTTTGAGGACGTGGCTGTCCATTTCTCCCCAGAGGAGTGGGCTCTTTTGGATCCCAGTCAGAGAGCCCTGCATGCGCAGGTCATGGAGGAGACTCATGGGATTGCGGCCTCTCTTGGTAAGGCTCCCCCACTGACAATCCTTTCTGCTTTATAATCCAGTAATCACAGTCTTCATAACAGTGCTCTCCCGACTGGGATCAGTATTCCGAATCACACCAGTCATAGGGGACTGCTGAAGGCTCGGATGGGGACCTCAACTCCTCTTCTCAGCGGTCCTTGTGAGCCTGGCCAGTCCTCCCTCCAGATTGGCCAGTGGTGAGGCATGATGGGAGTCGTAGTTCATCAGGACCTGGAGGGCCGTTGGCACCCACACCTGCCTGAAGAGATTCTGGAGATGTAGAAATATGATGAGGAATGGTATTTTGGCAGTGGTAACCAGCCTGGCATAGTGTTTTCAGCACTGGACTATGGACCCTGAACCTGGGTTCGATTCCTGGGTTCAATTCCCAGCTCGGCCATGGAAGTCCACTGGCCAGGTTACACACTCTCAGCCCCAGAAAACCCTGGGATAGGGTCACCTTCCGGTTGCCATGAGTTGGAAATTATCTGAAAGCAGACAACAACACAACAGAGCACACGAGTATTCCTGGGTAAGCTATATAAGGTTTGAGGGGAGGGATCGGCTAAAGGAGAAACAGACATCCTCTTTGTGTCAGTGCGAATGGAAAAAGGGATTGGACAAGGTGGCTGAATATGTTTTTGAAAAGGGGAGCTGTTTGGGGGAATTTTTTTCATCAAATAAAAACAAAAGTCCCCCCATTTCCCTGGCAAAAAAGCCATTATGGAATTACCCATTGTTAACTAGCGGGTTATGGGACCATCAACTTCCCTGTTAAACAGCTCGCTCCCCCCCAGTTTTTTCCCAAGCAAAATTTCAAAGTCTACCAGAGCTATAAAGCCCTATATGGTTCAGGTCCAGGCTACCTGGCAGACCGTATTCCCTGTATGAGACTCCCCAGGCCCTGGATCATCAAAGGGACCCTTTTTTTTCTCCCACCACTGCCACAGGCACAATTGGTGGCTCCCCCTATCTCTGCACCTCATACCCCAGGGAGACTGGGTTGGCCCCTTCCCTGCTGTCCTTCCATCTGTAGCGTACAGAGCCCTTTGTATTCCAACAGGCTTTTAGAATGGAAAGTTTTTAAGGAATGTTTTAGGGTTATATAGTGTTTTAAATCTTAACTGTTAAGATTGTTTTTTTTTTTAGTTGTATTTTATTTAATCTCGTTTCTAATCATTTTCATATTGTAAAGAGTTTAATCCCACTTTAACATTCCCCTTTTGTATGTTTTTAACTGTAGGGTTGATTAAATTGTAAGTCACCTTGAGTCTTTTTTTGGGAGAGGAAAATAAAAGAATAATAACAGCAATAAAGCAGCAACCCATCTCTTGATGTGACACATGTCAACACTATGAATGATAGACCTCCAAGAATCCCAGTTATGAACAGCCCAGCTCAGGTCCTTCAGGCTCGGAGCTGTGCCTGAGTAACCTCAATCTCTGATGCAGTCTTCCAAGATTAGCATGCTTTCCAGTGAGTACATCATCTCCTAAGCTGACCAAAGTACAATAGCCTCAGTTTCATCTCGGGTAGTATTCAAAGAAATAGCAGTGTTAGCCTGTTCCATAAAAAGATCTCAGGTAATCCTGTGGGACCTTTGAACAAAACAAAAAAAAATTTAAACGTATGTTTTCATGAACCTCCGTCCACTTAAGCAGAGGCTGTGCACTGGGGGCCACAAACAGTTATGCCGGAAATTTCTTTCTCAAAAGTCCTACAAGTTTCCTTCATATCTTTTTTTTTTTTCCTCTGTAGCATTTTGGTTTGATTTGTTCTCAGATTGAGACCTTTTTCCTTTTTACTGTCCACGAAAAATGTCTCCTCCAGCACCGAGCTTCAAATGAGGTGATTTTTTTCCTGTTCACTTTCTTCAGTCTCCAGCTTTTCCCCAAACCCTAGCAAGGAAAAAATACTCTAGTCTGGTGATCCTGACACTGCTGTTCCCTGAGAGATCATTTGCTCTGGAGCCATCCTTCCTAATCTTAAGTTTCTGATTTCTGTACTACTGTTACCCTTTCATTTGATAGCTAGCCAAAGGATGGAAAATCTTTAACGCTTTCTATGTTATTTTTACTTGTTTTAAATACTGTATTTGCTGGTGTAAAAGATACACCGGGTATAAGACGCACCCCATTTTAAAACAGTATTTTTCCGGGGGGGAAAAATGAGTTTTTCGCCAGCAAAGATAGTAATCCCCTTTAGTGTGTAATATGTTCTGCATTTAAATTAAACACGGTAATAAAAGCCCCCCCCCACTCTGAGCCCCCTGCCAATTGGAAATTGTCCCACTCTCAGTGCTGAGACAGAATTCAGAGTACCCAAAGTACACAAGCGGCAGCAACAGGAGATAGCCTTTATCAAACAGTCCAAGGTCAAGAAGCTGTAATCAGAGCAAGGTCAAGTTAAAAGTTTCTTGTCTATATAATGTGTGCCTTCCTTACCTTTTTCCTAGAAACTAAGTAGTTGCAGAAAGGTAATTCCACTATTCTTCCCCCCTCCAGTGTGGGATGATGGAGGAATGAGGCATGGAATCATCTGTGTTGTAAAAAGCTTCTGTGATTAATAGTCCTGTTCCCTGTGCCTGGGAGAGAACTTGGGAAGGCCTTCAAAATGGGTTTGCCACGGGTTATAACTCATCTTACCATTTATGTCACAAGATTTGGTGGCCTTGTATCTGCACCCGGTGCACACTCTTAAAATTTACCCACCCTGCCAACAACCAGACTGGAAACTCACGGGCTTCCTACAGCCATTTGCCCCCCAGGACCATGGAAGAGAGTCTGTCTAGACTTTTTATGTATTTACCTCCGTAGCTTTTCGAATCATCCTTGTGGTTGGAGACGTTCTGACAAAGATGGGCCATTTTTTTCCTGTTCCATATACCAACTCCAAAGACATGCAAGGCTCTCGTTCAAAAAATTTTTTCCCAAACCCATGGTCTCGCAGAAGGGATTTTTTTGGATTAGGGCCCAACTGCACCACTTGATTTGGCAAAATGTACTTAAAATTTAAAATTAAACCACAGCTCTCCATATCCCCAAAA
>CAOKZL010006050.1:0-14048 GCA_948472985.1 Iguana delicatissima | reverse complement strand
AAAACCCATTTTTTTTTTGGGAAAAAAAAAATTTTTGGGGGAAAAAAAGGTTTTTTGGGAAAAAATATAAATTTTTTTTAAAAAAATTTTTTTTGGGAAAAAAATTTTTTTTTTAAAAAAAAAAGGGGGGGCCCTCTTTTTCCCCAAAATTTTAATTTTTAAAGGGGGCCCCCTTTGGGGCCCCCAAAAAAATTTTTTTTGGGCCCCCAAAATTTTTAAATTAATTCCCCTTTAAAAAAACCCCCTTTTTTAAATTTTTTTTTAAATTTTTTTAAAAACCCAAATTTAAAAAATTTTAAAATTTTAAAACCCCTTTTTTTTTTGGGGGGGAAAAAAAATTTTTTATTTTTTAAAAAAACCTAATTGTTTCTTTTTTTTTTTAAAATTTTTTTTTTGGGGAATTTTTTTGGGGGAAAATTTTTTTTTTTAAAATATAAATTTTTTTAAAAAAATTTTTTTTTTTTAAAAAAAAAAAATTTAAATTTTAATTTAATTAAAAAAAATTTTTTATTTTCCCAAAATTCAAAAAAAAAAAAAAAAAATTTTCCCCCAAAAAATAAAAAAAAAAAAAAGGGAAAAATTTTAAATTTTAATTTGGGGGAAAATTTTTTTTTTGAAAAAATTTTGGGGGTTTTTAAAAATTTTTAAAAAAATTTTTTTTTTTTTTTTGGGGGGGGCCAAAAAAAAAAGGGGTTTTTTTGGGGGGCTTTTTTTCGGAAGGGGGTTTTTTAAAAAATTTTTAAAAAAAATTTTTTAAAAGGGAAAAAAACCCAAAAACCCCCCTAAAAAAAAAATTTTTTCCCCCCCAAAAAAGGGGTTTTTAAATTTAAAAAAAAATTTTAATTTTTTTTTAAAAAAACCCCCTTTCCTGTAAAAAAAAATTTTTTTTTTCCCCTTTCCTTTTTTTTTTTTTTTTTTTTTTAAAAAAAAAAAAAAAAAAAAATTTTTCCCCAAACCCAAAAATTTTAAAAAAAAAAGGGGAAAAAAAAAAAGAAAAAAAAAAAGGGGAAAAAAAAAAATTTTTTTTCCCCCTTTTTTTTTGGGGTTTTTTTTTTGGGAAAAATTTTTAAAAAAACCCGGAAAAAAAATTTTTTGAAAGGGGGGGGTTTTTTTTAAACCCCCCCAAATTTTTGGGGGAAAAAAAAGTTTTTTTCCCCCCCTTTTTTTTTTTTAAAAAAAATTTTTTTTTCCCCCCTTTTTTGGGGTTTTTTTTTAAACACCAATTTTTTTTTTCCCCCCCCTTTTCCCCCCCCCCCGGGGGCCCGGGGCCCGGGGAAAAATTTTTTTTAAAAGGGGGTTTTTAAAAAAAAAAGGGGTTTTTTCCTCCCTTTTTTTTTTAAAAAAAAGGGGGGGGGTTTTTTTTAAAAAGGGCCCAAGGGGGGCCCCGGGGGGGCCCCCGGGGTTTCCCGGAAAAAAGGGGGGGGGGCCTTTTTTGGGGAAAAAAAAGGGGGGGTTTTTAGAATGATGATTTTTATTTCAGTATTTAATATAATGCAAAATCTGCATTAACCTGCCAAATAACATACACAGCACTCAGCCCCACAACTCCAATAGCACAAAACCTAAACACCTGGAGCTGGCCATCATGGGGTTACTTTATTTTAAAACTGAATAATTAATTTTAAGTCTTTAAAATTGATCCAGTGGCCTGTAGAGAGTCCAAGAGAGGGATCTCCTTAGGACAAAGATCCTTTAAGTGTCTATTGAAATGTTTACAGCTGCTTTAGGGTGGGCCTTGGGTCTTATCCCAGGAGAAAGGCAGGATATAGATGATAGGTAGATAGAGACACACACACATTAAATGTTATCCACTGGAAGCCAATGACAAATTAAATGAAAAGAGTGACAAAACCACAAGTTAAGAAAAAGAGACGAGTTCTATTCATTTAGGTCTCCCTCCCTCTCCCTCTCCCTCATGTTCTCATGGTTTTACGGACAGAGACATATTTCAAGGAACTCTGCCCATAATCCTCCTTTTGTAGCCACAGTAGTGAAAACTGTGTTTGGTCATCAAAACCTCATTAAGTTTAGTTTTGCATAAAATTAAAGAAACTAATATACCATTCAGAATTTTTTTGATAAATATAGAATTTTTACAATAAATTCTAATCTATTATTTTGTTTCCATTTATTTTA
The DNA here is from genome assembly GCA_948472985.1 of Iguana delicatissima. Lineage (NCBI taxonomy): Eukaryota > Metazoa > Chordata > Lepidosauria > Squamata > Iguanidae > Iguana > Iguana delicatissima. The sequence goes on along the minus strand of CAOKZL010006050.1, from coordinate 11,912 downwards.
TACATCTATGGCTGTTTTCTCCTATTTCTACCTTTCCCCAATATTTAAAAGGTGCAGCTCTCAGGTATTTCCAAACTGAGAATGTGGCCCTCAGTCTCAGTGTAATGCACCTGAATTTAAACTTTGACTTCTGGCCTTTCTTACACTTCAAACAAGGTCCTATTTTAGAACTGGACTGACAGCTTTCATTTCAAAAGACAGGGAATCTCCCTTTTTAGAAGCTAATGGGGCCAAGGCAGGGAGACTTGGGAGAATGCCCAGCTGAAATGCTGTTAGCTTGATTTTCCAACTATGAAAGATTCAGATTTTGGGGACTCCATCCAGTGACATGATTGCCTGATAATGAGTGTACTATCAGGTAGAATGAATGAGCTGCCTCTGATGGTAAATGGTGGAGTGGAGACAGGGAGAATCAGTGAGGCACTGGGGGGACAGGACTGTATGGGTCATGTGGTTATCTTTGTGTCCCCTAAATGATCCTGCAAACTGATTAGGAGGATGGCTGTTATGAGTGTCAGGAATCTCATTATGAAAGTAATTTAATTTAGTTTATATCTGAATGAATGCTACCATGTTGAGATACAAAAATTCCTGATGGCTTATTTGGTTTATATTGCTAATGTCTGTATATAAAACATAAATATTTAGAGTTTAGGGGGATTTGAGCAGTTGAGGGACCACTCCATGCTGAGAAGACTGTTAAGTGAGCTGCAGGTAAGTCTTACCCGGACTCAAAATCCTGTTGTTTTTCACACACACCACATCACACCTGTCCCCACCAAATTAAGGATGCAGGAAGAATGAATAGGTTTTCATTATTTTTCAGTTGCTTAAGATAGCCAGAGCCAGAGGTATGTATGTGATTAACACAGCAATTAAAAAAAAAAAAAAACTCTGAGTGGAATGAAGGACAATTTGCTTAACAGACTTAAATTAAATTAATCTTTCAGGGTTGCTGGGTGAAGTCATGTTATCTCCAGAATCTCAGTTCGTTTTGAGACACTGCAGTGTTTGGGCGTGATGCTGCTAGATGAACAGTGATTACAGATCTCAGCCACTAAAAGATAACAAATACTGCCAGCTAACTGAGAGCCCCAAAGGGGTACCCTCATTCATTCAGGAGGCAAAAGTGTTCCAAAGTACGCCTTAACATAGCTGAAACTGGCCTCAGACAGGCCAACTGTAGACCATGAAACACTATTTGGACTTAATCTGAGATGCTGTAGAAAAAAAAAAATGTTTATCTGTCCATAACCTAGCTTAACAGAGGAAACTGAAACAATGCCAAATACTGGGCTAATTTAAAGTTTAGGACTGCTGGAGCAGCCTAGAGCTTTCAGGGGTTACTTTTTGGATATCACATTTCAATCCCCAGCCATATGTTGAAAATAGTTGGCTGAAGAATTTTCAAACTGAATCCAAAGCAATATGCACATCCAACATAAAACAATGGTAAAGTGTACAAATCATCAAATGTTGCCAGAGTGAAAAACTAGACAGGGTTACTGTACCTTATGTTTATAAAGAATTTCACGTTTGCCAGCAGGAGACAACAACATGTCAAATTACTCTGACACAACCATGAAGGAATAGCCTCACGGTTTTCACTCTGGTAACCACACACTTCCAACTCCTCACTGTCAGTTCACCACCACTGTCTCTGTTTTTCATCAGGACCATTCCTGGGGTTCAACTTCACCACAGTTTTCCACTCCCCAAGGTGGATTTCCCCACTATTATCTAAAATCATTTATATCATTACAAGTTGACTGATATTCATTGTTACAGGCAATGGTTACATTGTGACTACAAGCAATCTATTTCTAAAGCCTAGCTAACAAAAACATCTAAAAGACTAAATTATTTCATTATACTAGAAGTGGGAGCAATGTGCTTACCTAACTTATAAAGTTGAATGAGCTTACATGGCCACAGTTACCTGCAGTGGCTGTGTATAAACAAATAATTAAGCTTAATACCTGACTGTTAGAAATTTAATAATTTCTGTGATTAGAAATTATAATAGTGTTAGACATTGCTATTCATTATGGGTGATCTCAAATTTGACACATTACAATTTGAGAAGATGCATATGAGGTGAAGAAAGAAAATAAAGTTGGTACAGAAGCCAGGATTTGTGTGGTATCGGAGCACAAACTGAGGCAGGATTACCACTTACTTAACCCTGTTTTAGTGGTGAAAATGTTAACCTGGACAACACCACCAAAACTTGTTCAGGAGGAAAGTGGAGAACCATGGGAGCTTCAGTGGCCAATTTTGTCAGTCTTGTGGAAGCTGACACCTGCCTGTTTCAGTCTGATTTGTAGCTGAAAATTTCTCTTACTCTATTGGAAATCACTTCTGATTGCTTTCTTCATTAAGGAGGCTGGAAGTGTGTGTGTGAGGACTTGTTGCTCCAGGAATGGCAATTTGGAATGAAAATGATTGAATCAAGTTTGCTAACTTTCTTTCACAAAGTCACTGATGTGACATGTGCTGCATAATTTTATATGTCACCAGGAAAGGTTCACTACCAGATGCATCTAGCCAGGAACTTCTGAGAAATCACAAATAGGGGGGCCAGGCTGGGACCTAAGGCAGGCCAGATTCAAAGCAATTAGCTTTAGGTTTTTGATCCTTGATAGATCTAAAGGCAGTGCTGGGAAAATCAGACCTATGGTCCTCTTGGCTTCTCACAAGGCTATTTTCTGGAATGACCAGCACAATCCCCAGGACCTTATCTTTTTTAAAAAATTATTTTTGGGAACAAAATTGGACAACAATGCTACCTCAAGAATCTAGGTAAGAGCAATTTTAAGCTTTGTGTGTATGCATGTGCATCTCTCCTGGGCCAGTATAGGTCTAGAAGATGCCTTCATTTGACAAAAAACAAAAAACGAAAAAACAACAACCAAGAAATGAATTAGTTGACTTTCTGTTGATTTCCTATTTAAGAATGGAAATAGCCCAGGCAAAAAAACCTAATGAAAGTATCACTGGGAGAGGGCTCCCAAAAATGCACAAAGGAAGATTAAATTTGGGGTGTGTGATGGGCATGCAGTATGTATTTGTGGCTAATGAAACCACAATCCTCTGGCAATTGTCCACCTTTCCTATACAATGTATGAAGAGTTATTACATGTACTTAGCAAGTCAGTTGCCATAAAGCAATAAATCCATTCATAAGACCAGGCCAGTACAAATGAGTCTACTCTGTCTAGATTCCAACTGGTTCCCATGCACAAAGCAAAAAAGAGATAGATTACATAACTCAAGCTAGTGAATCCAACTGTAAACTGCACACTGTTACACATATAAGCCCCTATAATTGAAGCATTTAGGGAAAAATGGTTGAGAATGAAGCCAAATATCAACCATAATGACAAAACCTGTCACATTTTTTACAAGCACTCAAAAACAGTCATAGTGAATAAACTGCAAGTGATGCATATGCTAAAATATGTTCACACAGTTCTTATAGCAACTAATTTCAAAGAAGATGAGATTCACAGAAACTAGCAGCTCTTCAAAACTAATTAATGAGCAAACAAATGATCAATAACTACATGAAAATGATAAAACACACAAATAGGTGTGATTATGATTCTTAATGAAAAGGTACTTTAGAGACTTTATAAACCAAAATATACTGTGCTTGTGAGATTTACAGTCATTCTAAAATTAAAAAGCAATCTGTGAGGAACCAAGATATATGTGGAGAGGAATGAGGAATCATTATGTGGATAATTAACTATTCAAAAGATAATTTGACTTTCTTAATATGTCATTTCATGGACAGGGAGGAAGGTAAGAGTTCCACTAGCTCCTTCTGTAACATGCTACCTCCTTCTGTAAAACACACACACACACACACACACACACACACACACACACACACACAGCCTGCATCTCCAGGAAAGCTGCCCCTGCTCTTCCCCAACCCCTATTTGACTGTAGAATGTAGATGGGCTAGCCTCTCCCAGGACGAGTTTGGGTGGATTACTACCTCTGCCTGAGTTGCTCCTGTTTACCACTGCCTGGAACAAGATTCTAGGACAGAAAGAAAATACAAGATTGAAACTGAGAGATTTCAGAGCCCAACAGACCATTTCATACTTTGGTTCCTTCCATGCCAGTAACATTCATCAATATTCTACATTGGTTACTTAGTTATATTTGAGTAACTAAATAAACATCCCCCCTGGCCCAACATCTCCGGCCGCCCCTCCAGTCCACCTTAAACAACCAGCAGCTGAACTAAGTGAAGGAGATTTAGTCCCCCTTTCACCTAGGATTATGATGAGGATTATGTTTCTGGACCCCTCCCATTGGTGAGTGTGGCTATGTTGCAGTTCCTTGCTGAATCCTTTCACTGTTTGGAAGGGGCTGGAAGCATCCTTCTCCCTGCATCCCAATCAGCAGCTGCAAAGATCTTCTCTCAGTTTTGCTGCTGGCTGTTAAGGTATGCTATGGGGGCATTTATGTAGTCTTATAGTAAGACTACATTGTTTGTTTGTTTGTTCAATTTTTACCTATCTCTCTCCCAGAATACGGAGCAGTTACAGATCCATAAATTAAGTTGTGAATTTTTAACTGCAATACAAATGCCAACCATTATTTATAATAGCAAGAACTGTCTTGGAAGCACCCATAGTCTAAACTTCTTCCCCAAATCACAAGATGTTCAATGCTACCAAGCAATCCAGGAAAAAGTCCTCCTTTAGCAATCTTTAGTTCCTAAAGGGATAATACTGGATGATCCTAAAGCTTAAATCCTTGTTGGTTTGGGGACCTGTCAAATTCCATATTAAGAAAGTCAAATTATCTTTTGAATAGTTAATTATCCACATAATGATTCCTAGTTCCTCTCCACATATATCTTGGTTCCTCACAGATTGCTTTTTAATTTTAAGAAAATAATTATAAATCTCACAAGCACAGTATATTTTGGTTTCATAAAGTCTCTAAAGTACCTTTTCATTAAGAATCATCATCACCTATTTGTGTGTTTTGGTTGATACTGTGATTATTCCATCATTTGTTTGCTCATTAATTAGTTTTGAAGAGCTGCTAGTTTCTGTGAATCTCATCTTTATTTGAAATTAGTTGCTATAAGAACTGTGTGAACATATTTTAGCATATGCATCACTTGCAGTTTATTCACTATGACTGTTTTTGAGTGCTTGTAAAAAATGTGACAGGTTTTGTCATTATGGTTGATATTTGGCTTCATTCTCAACCATTTTTCCCTAAATGCTTCAATTATAGGGGCTTATATGTGTAACAGTGTGCAGTTTACAGTTGGATTCACTAGCTTGAGTTATGTAATATTACTTTTTGCTTTGTGCATGGGAACCAGTTGGAATCTAGACAGAGTAGACTCATTTGTACTGGCCTGGTCTTATGAATGGATTTATTGCTTTATGGCAACTGACTTGTAAGTACATGTAATAACTATTTTCATACATTGTATGGAAAGGTGGACAATTGCCAGAGGATTGTGGTTTCATTAGCCACAAATACATACTGCATGCCCATCACACACCCCAAATTTAATCTTCCTTTGTGCATTTTTGGGAGTCCTCTCCCAGTGATACTTTCATTAGGTTTTTTTGCCTGGGCTATTTCCATTCTTAAATAGGAAATCAACAGAAAGTCAACTAATTCATTTCTTGGTTGTTGTTTTTCGTTTTTTGTTTTTTGTCAAATGAAGGCATCTTCTAGACCTATACTGGCCCAGGAGAGATGCACATGCATACACACAAAGCTTAAAATTGCTCTTACCTAGATTCTTGAGGTAGCATTGTTGTCCAATTTTGTTCCCAAAAATAATTTTTTAAAAAATATAGGTCCTGGGAGTATCCTGGTGGTCTCCAAAATAGCCTTGTGAAACCACAAGAGGACCATAGGTATAATTTCCCCAGCCCTGCCTTAGATCAAGGATAGAAAACCTGAAGCTTTCATGCTGAATCTGGCCTGCCTTAGGTCCCAGCCTGGCCCTTTGTGATTTCTCAGAAGTTCATGGCTGGGATCCCATTGGTGATAAACACTTCCTGGTGACATATTAGAAATTATGTCAGCACATGTCACATCAGTGACTTTGTGAAAGAAAGTTAGCAAACTTAATTCAATGATTTTCATTCCAAATTGCCATTCCTGGAGCAACAAGTTCCTCACACACACACTTCCAGCCTCCTTAATGGAAGAAAGCAATCAGAAGTGATTTCCAATAGAAATTTTCAGCTACAAATCAGACTAAAACCAGCAGTACAGCTCCCCACAGAGACTAAAATTGGCCACTGAACCTGCCATGGTTGTCCCCACTTTCCTCATATGAACAAAGAGTTTTCTGATGATGTGTTGTCAGGTTAAGACCCTTTACACACTCAGAAACAGGATTTGCCCATGAGTTGGTCATCCTGCTCCCTCAGTTTATGTATAGTGTCTGGATAGCCACACAAGAATAGTCAGCTTATATTTTAGAAGCTGCCTCTTTCTTTTATCTTCACCTCATGCATCTTCTGGAATTTGTAATGTCTAAATTTGAGATCACCCATAATCAATAGCAAATGTAGAACACTATACCTGCATTTTACCATGGCAAAAAATGCTGAAAAAATTCTCAACAGGTAAGGATATAAGCTTAATTATTTGTCTATACACAGGCATCAGGAGTAAATATTGTGGCAGTGCTGGTCCACAGCTTGGTTCAGAAGCCTGCTCTTACATACGTTAAGAATGAAAGAGTAAAAACAGTGTATTTCAAAAGCATTTTTGTTACTTTATGTAAGTTCCCTGAGGAATAATCACAAGTGGTCTGAATGACCCCACTTTCCCATGGTGGATTTTGAAATAACAGTTTAAGTATTCTAGATGTTTTTGCTTAGTTAGGCTTTAGAAATAGATTGCTTGTAGTCACAATGTAACCATTGCCTGTAACAATGAATATCAGTCAACTTGTAATGATATAATGCATTTCAGTGGTGGGGAAATCCGCCTTGGGGGATCAAAGGTGCCGGTGTGAAGTTGAAACACCCAGGGGAATCTGGTCATTAGAATGAGAAAACAGCAAGGACAGATAATGGGTGATCCCAGGAAGGCATTATAAACAACCTGAAAGGGGCAGATTAAAAAAAACAACAACAACAACTGGGAAGATGTTAGTTTCCCAAGATCAAAGTATATAAACATCTGCCTTCCGTGGGACCCATTCAAAATTGCAGAGATAGGGTGAAGTTTGTGGGCCCACCAATCAAAACTGTTGGCATGCAAAAGTATTTGCTTCTATACAAACTGATTGCTAACCAATGTACCTCAGCTCAAGCAAATTTCAAGCTGCTATGCATTAGTTATACTCCAATAAAGTGCTGCTGCTAAATTCTGAGTGTTTCTGGGCCAAAACTAGTTCACCAGCACACGACAGGAGGTCTCCAAGTTTTAAAATCAGGGTTGCCAGAGTGAAAACTGGTGAGGGCTCCTTCACTTTTCATGGTTGTGTAGAAGAGTGAATTTCAGCATGTGTTGCTTGTTACCTGGTTGCATGGCAAACACCTGGTGGAATTTCTTCTTCTGTACAACCATTAAAGGTACAGTAACCCTGTCTAGTTTTCACTCTGGCAACCCTATTTAGAATAATATTGTCACACTTTACCATTGTTTTATGTTGGATGTGCATATTGCTTTGGATTAGAGGTTTGAAAATTCTTCAGCCAACTCTAGACATATGGCTGGGGATATAGGAATTGTAGTCCAAAAAGTAACCCCTGAAAGCTCTAGGCTGCTCCAGCAGTCCTAAAATTTTAAATTAGCCCAGTATTTGGCATTGTTTGAGTCTTCCTCTGTTAAGCTAGGTTATGGACAGATAAACATTTTTTTTTTTACAGCATCTAGAATTAGTCCAAATAGTGTTTCATGGTCTACAGTTGGCCTGTCTGAGGCCAGTTTCAGCTATGTTAAGGCATACTTGGAAACACTTTTTGCCTCCTGAATGAATGAGGTCTCCCTTTGGGGCTCTCAGTTAGCTGGCAGTATTTGTTATCTTTTAGTGGCTGAGATCTGTAATCATTGTTCATCTGGCAGCATAGCCAAACACTGCAGTGTTTCAAAACGAACTAAAGATGTGGGATGACATGAGCTTAGCAGGCAATTTACGTTGAAAGATTTGACAGATTTACAGAATTTCTCAAGTTGTTTAGCAAATATTTTATTCATTTCACTTGTGAGAAGTTTTTTTTTTTTTTAATTGCTGTGTTAATCACATACATACCTCTTGGCTCTGGCTATCTTCAAGCAACCTGAAAGATGATTGAAAACCTCTGTCAAGCATTCTCCTGTCACACCCATCCCTCAGATTAATGTGAACAGGAACACAGTGTCCTCGATATGCCAGGGGGGTCTTGGCTTTCATTCATAATTGCCTTCTGTTCCCAATGGAAGAAAACCAGACAGGAAAGCCTGCTGAGTCCGGTAAGACTCTTCCTGCAGCTCACTTAACAGTCTTCTCAGCATGAATGTAATCTTACTCAGATTGCTAAATGCCCCTGACAGCTACCTGCAAATCTTACTGTTTGTATACCAGAAGCATCAGCAATATTGAGAAAACTCAAATCAGGGCCATCCCAAGATATTTTGCTGTCTGGAGACATCATGGTGACTCCATTCCAGATATAGAAACTGATCAGATTACTTAGTGATCAGATATCTTATTTTGACACTGGTGACAGCACAGTGCCTTCCTGATGACTGCAGGTCAGTTTAGGGGACACAAAGTAAGCCACATGACCCATACAGTCCTGTCCCCCAGTGCCTCACTGATTCTCCCTGTCTCCACTCCACCATTTACCATCAGAGGCAGCTCATTCATTCTACCTGATAGTACACCTAGTTGTGGCGCAATCATGTCACTGATAGGAGTCCCCAAAATCTGAATCTTTCATAGTTGGAAAATCAAGCTAACAGCATTTCAGCTCAGTAATACCCAAGTCTCCCTGCCTTGGCCCCATTAGCTTCTAAAAAGGGAGACCCCCTCTCTTTTGAAATGAAAGCTGTCAGTCCAGTTCTAAAATAGGACCTTGTTTGAAGTGTAAGAAAGGCCAGAAGTCAAAGTTTAAATTGGGGTGGGTAGCTACACTGAGACTGAGGGCCACATTCTCAGTTTTGGAAATACCTGAGAGCTGCACCTTTTGCAAATATTGGGGAAAGGTAGAAATAGAGAAAAACAGCCATAGATGTATAAAAATAAATGAATCAAATGTAATTTAATTAAGAATTTATTGTAAAAATTCTATATTTATCAAAAAAATTCTGAATGGTATATTAGTTTCTTTAATTTTATGCAAAACTAAACTTAATGAGGTTTTGATGACCAAACACAGTTTTCACTACTGTGGCTACAAAGGAGGATTATGGGGAGGAAGCTTCCCTGAAATGTCTGTTGTCCGTAAAACCATGAGAACATGAGGGAGAGGGAGAGGGAGACCTAAATGAATAAATCATATTCTCTTTCTTCTAACTTGTGGTTGCTTGCTCACTCTTTTTCTGCATTTTATATTAATTTGTAATTAGCCTCCAGATATTGGAAACAGTTAAGCTTGAAATATCTATCTGTCTGTCTGTCTGTCTGTCTATCTATCTATCTATCTATCTATCTATCTATATCTATCTACCTATCATCTATATCCTGCCTTTCTCCTGGGATAAGACCCAAGGCCCACCCTAAAGCAGCTGTAAACATTTGGATCAAATTTCAAGGATTCTTGCTCCTAAGGAGATCCCTCTCTTGAGGAACTCTCTTACAGGCCACTGATAAATTTAAAGACTTAAAATTAATTATTCAGTTTTAAAATAAAGTAACCCCATGATGGCAAGTTCCAGGTGTTTAGGTTTTGTGATATTGGAGTTGTAGGATAAAGATGCATATGGTATCCTTTGCTACTACAGACAGGGTGAGATATGAAGTAAATTTCTGTTGATATTCTATTAAATACTGAAATAAAAATCATAATTATTCCCCACACACTCACACACAACACCAAAGAGTAGAACATCTAGCATGACATCTTGTTCACCAGTTGCGTGGCACAAAATTATGTCAATCTGGGTGTTGGAGTTACTGGATCACACTGTTGCACAGCAGATCAACCGACACTGTAGTCACGCATTCTCCTGTTGCACAAGAATTAACTCAAGTCCCACCATCCACTACGAACTGCACATATGGAACTTCTTATTTATTTAAAATATACATATGTTACACCATATCATAAGATAATTGAGTACTTATGCAACCCTTTATTCCAGTGTAATGGTGATATTGGACACCATTTATTTATTTAGAAAGATATTTACTCTAACTGAATGCTGGTGATATAATACTGATAAGGCTTATCTGTGTCACATGATGTAGATAGGTTGATTGGTTACTGATTTTTTGGCTGGAAGTATTACAATATATCAGTTTTGTACTGGAAAAATCATTGATATTTGTAGATACATATGTTCCTTTAAGTTATATCCTTGAGACATGGAATTTAACTAAAGTGGTCAGATCTTGTGTGCACTTACTGTTACAAAGAGTCTGGAAGAAAGGCAGGGTGTAAATGAAAACAATGAGGATGCTGGTGATAGTGATAGTAATAATAATAGATGTGTTTCCCAAGACTGGAAAGATAAACAGTCTCCATCAATTGTTCAATGTTCAGAAGAGCTCACTTATTTAGATACTCGTGAACATTCATTTTACGGATGCCAATATCAAGAAAACGTGTTTTGGGAAACAGACTCAGCTTATATTAATGTATAGCGGGCCTAAATATCCTAAAGGCACACATCCTGCCTGATCTTGGAAGCTAAGCAGGGTCAGCCTTGGTTAGTACTTGGATGGGAGACAGTCAATGAATACCAGGTGCTGTAGACTACATTTCAGAGGAAGGAACTGACAAAACCAACTCTGAATATTCCTTACCTAAGAAACCCTATGAAATTCCTGGGGTTGCCATAAGTCCACAGGTTACTTAAAGATAGATACACAGACATACATGCAGTGTGCGTTAACCCACACTCATATCCTGTACACTACTCCATTTCCACCTTCCTTCCTTCCTTCCTTCCTTCCCTCCCTCCCTTTCTTTCCTTTTCTCTGTACTCACACTTTTAAAAAAGACAATAAAATGTAATTTTTAAAAAAATCCAATGCAACAGAGCCAGCTTATTCCTGAATATGATATAATAATGTGATATTGAGGAGGAAAAGGGAAAAAGAAACAAAGTAAAGTAGAATTTCCACTTGCAACATCAAGAATGCGCAGCCACAGAATGGTCTATTGTAGTATGTAGCGTAATCTGATGCCATATGCGAACAAGATAACACTATACCAAAGAAAGTATAAATTGTTGTGAATTTATGGGGGTGGGCTATCAGTTTTTGGAAGCAATTCCACCGAGGCTCAGCCGGCTGAATAAACTAAGAATTTCCACTCCGTAGGTCTTGATCTCTATTTTCTGCAACATTTTCTGGGGGCTCGCCCGGGATCTGAGGGGCCTTTTGCCCATTTAAGCAGCCACCATTTCCCCGGTATCCGTGCCCCACCGACAGGGACCTTGGGCACCCCTGACCTTTTGTCAGACGGTCCTCCTCGTGAGGTCGTCAGACCCAGGGATCGGTCTGCCAGCTTGGGAACCCAGGGTGGTTTGGAAATTTGCCATAGACATGGCCTTAGGTAAGTGCCTCCCCAAAAATTGTGTGAAAAAGGGAGAAGAGGGGTTTGATCACCCCCTTAGGACCTGCCCTAGTAGAGTGGTCCCGGGGGGGCTACTGAAACCGCAGGACTCCTCAGGAGGACGGGAAAAGGAGGGTGGCCATGTTGTTTGGGTGAAAGAGCATGTGAGTGGCATCACAGTTCCCAACGCATACC
>CAOKZL010006033.1:0-10640 GCA_948472985.1 Iguana delicatissima | reverse complement strand
TACAGAATCAAAGTTTTTTTCATACTGGTCCATGCTCAAAGGCCATTTCCACACTACCATAGTGCTATTATTCCACTTCAACTTCCTAGGGAATCCTGGGGTTTACAGTCAGGGGAGAGGGGAGCATTTAGAATTTTTAACCAGAGAGCTCTTTGGCCTCAGTAAACTACAAACCCCAGAATTCCACAGGAGGACGAAAGTGGAATAATAGCACTAAAACCCTGTGGAAAGGGGGAGGACATTAAAAACCCGGGAAAGGGAAGATTTACATGGAAAGATAAGGGCAATTTTTTTAAATTTAGCTTAAAACTTCTGCACATCACATGATTGCTTATCACTGCTGATGGCTGACTTTTGGACTGTTGTTAAGAGACTTAAAGAGAAGTGGGAATGCCCTGCATGAATTTAAAACATTTAAGATGAATAAATTTTGGAGGGGTTTTTAATAGAACTGTATTTTTTTTCCCCCTTACCCCCCAAATTTTTACACCCCAACATCCTGATTTCTTTAACCCCTTAATTTCCCAGAATATGGGGGTTTGGGAAAAAGGATTTTGTCTTTTCCTACTGGGTGACCATGGAAAGAAAAGCCCATGCATCAAAACCGAAGGGGGAAAAGGTGATTGGGCCCAATGCCCAAACAATTTTTCCCCAGGCAACTGCAAATATGATGCTCTTTCTTTTTCTTTTTCAAAAAACCTAGTCTATCAGGCTCCCCTTTCGTGCCAAAAAAAGGTGGGACCCAAGATTACCCCCACAAAGGATGACAAAAAAGACCCAGAGCTATGAAGTAAGTGGAAAGAACTTTTCAGAGCAGATCTCCTATGCTGTCCTATTCTAAATGTCTTGCACAAAACATGGGTATGAAAAAACAGATCAGATGGTTTACACAAGCCCCTCTGAGCTCCTTTGAAGGTATTTTAAATTTTTGATTGGAGGGAGGCTCACTATTATTTTTTTACTCCTTGAAGGTATGTTCTTAGAAAACAATGAAAGCAAAATATGCTAAATTAAAACAATCATTTATATGAAACCTCAATGCTATCATCCAGCTGAAGCTTTAAAACCAGAGTACCATGAAATCAATAGCAAAATAATATCACTTAGTACAGTTTGGCTTGATAATTCTTGACAGGGCTCACCACATAGTTGTCTTCTTGGTAGTCCAATTTCGCCTGATCATTTCAAGGGGATACTCAGCCCCCTTGACTAATGTGGGAAGCCCTAGATTATTGTGGATGGGGAGACTTCAGCACCCCACCGTTTCTGCCATTATCAGGGTTCACATACATATATTGTTCTCACTTCTATATCAAATTCCTCTCTTACTTCCCTTTGATAATCCTTGGAGTTTCTTCTCCCTCTTCTCTTTCTTCCTTGTCTTTCCTATATTCATGCACCTCTGTTCTCTTTTTCCTTAATTCTTCTTTATATTTCTTCAAAAAATCTTGTGCCTTTGACACTGAATTCAACATAAATCTCTTTTCTTTATAAACAAAAGTAACTCCTTCTCTCTTACACCATCTATATGCCACTCCACTTCTTTTTAATATCTGGGTCAAAAAAAAATAATCTTTTCTTCTCTTCAAAACTTGAGCTAGCATAATCTTTTAAAAATCTGTAATTCTGTCTGGTCAATCATCAACTTACTAGTATAACTTTGATGAATTACCAGGTCTTTTACTCTCTCTCTTAAGAAGTATATAACGATGTCTCGAGGTAACTTCCTTTTTCTCGCAATATATGAAATTGATTCGAAACATCTTATCAATTCCAAATCCAGCTGTTCAACATTCCATCTTATACAGTGCCAACGATGGTATCACTCGCATATATAAATCTTCTCCCTGGGTCTCCCCTAGACCTCTGATTTTCACACATTTATCTCTAAACTTTACTTCAATATTCTTATTCTGTCGTTCCCCAGTCTATCTGCTTTCCCATCATTGGTGTTTTCTTTTTCAAGTTTTGTAGTTCTATGCCTAGTTCATCCAATTTCTTATTTATGTTCTTCATTTCCATCGTTATGTTTTCCAGTGTTTGTCCTACACTCCCCATTTCTTCCTTCATTTCCTTCATATCATTTGCCATATCCTTTATATCTTTCTTGACATCACTTCTCAACTTCCTGATTTCTTCAATAATTGTCGCTGTATAATCTAATGTATCAGGTAGATCCTCTACTGCTGGTCTCACTTCAGGATTGCTGTTTAACTGAAACTGCTCTTCTTGTCCCTGTTGCCATTTTATAACTTTTCCAGGCAATATCTATATATTCTATATATTCTACCCTCCTTAACCTTCAATCCTTCAACTCCTAACTTTTTCCAAATCTATAATCTAGCCTTTTGAAGCAGTATCTTATCTAAATAGTGACTTATCTAAATAACTTATATATATATATTTAACTATAATTATTTTTATTTAATTGTTTGTTTATTTTTATTTATTTATTTATTTAATTAATTAGTTGATTAATCATTATCAATAATAGCCTAAATATAATATCAATATCTACTATCACCTTTTATAATATTAATATCACTAGAGTATTTTTATCTTCGCACCTTGACACCTCAATGTTTATATTTTCACACCTTCACACTTCAATCTCAATCTCAATCTATATCAATCTGATACTTCTTACTAATTCCTTCAAGAAATATCCTTCAAAATATCAAAATCTCTTTCCTGCCACTCTCAATCAAACTTCCACAGTGAAACAAAACAAAACAATGACAAAACTCTTAATAATATTACTATTTATATTATTATTATTTTTGCCCACTTAAATCTATATTTATCTGTATCTATATATCTCAATCCCCTTTCTTCCTTTCTTTCTTTCTTCTTCTTTTTTTAATTTTTATATATTTCCTATTTGTCCAGTATATTAATTATATATGTCAATATATATATCACTATATATAAATTTCCTATAAATTCAATAAAGCACTCAAATCATTATAACCTTTACTAATCAATCTAATATACCTTATTCAATCTATTGTAAATTGTAAATAAATTAAACAAATTATTTTTTTTTACCATTATCTTTATTGAGATATAAGTCATAATAAATAATAATAAATATAAATAGTAATACAACCAATAGCTTGCTTTCTATACTTCAAATACTTTATTTTTAAACACCAATTTCATTACATTTAGTTGTATGTATATATTTTCCATACTTTTATCTGAATTCTCTCTCCTTTTTTTTTGATATTCTAAAACTTGAGGGGAAAAAAGAAAAGAGAAAAGAAAAAACAAATACACAAAAAATATAATAATAATAATTACAATTTCCCTAACCCCCCCCCAAAGGAAAGAAACTCCCGTAAATCTGAACTCGTACCCTTACTGTCCAATAAAATAAAGGTCTCCGCCTTTTTTTCCTCTGTACTTCCCTTCATTCCAATTTTTTCCCTTTTTTTTTTGCATTTCTCTGTATTTTACCACCGTTTCTATTAAATATTATATATACTCAATATTTGCCAAACCCCATTTTCTACTTAGGTACTTTGTTACCGGATCCCATTCTCGCAAAACATCGTCGGATTGCTCTTTAACTTTTATAGTGAGCCGGTCATTTTCTTTCATTTCTATTATTTTAACCATCCAGTATTCTATGGATGGCGGATCTTTATTTTTCCATTCTTTAGCTATAAGAATTCTAGCAGCTGTGATGAGGTATAAAAGAATCCTCCAATATTTCTTAAAAATTTTCTTATCTATTATTTGAATCATATTTAATAGATATATTTCTGGTTTTAGAGAAATTTGTGTTTTAAATATTTCCATCAAGTGTTTATTCACCTCTTTCCAAAAGCTACTGATTTTTGCACATTCCCACCACATATGCATAAATGACCCTGCTTTCTCCTGACATCTCCAACATTGATTCTGTGATATATGATACATTTTTTGGATTTTCGTCGGTGTCAAATACCACTTGTAAAACATCTTTATATAGTTTTCCTTAAAGTCTTGGGCTACCGTAAATTTTTGTGTTAATTTCCATGCTGTCTCCCATTGATCGAGTTCGATCACCTGATTGGTCATCTTTGCCCAAGATATCATGGTATCTTTAACTGTTTGATCCTCCAACTTATGCCCTAACAAATAACCATATAATTTAGCAGTAATATGATCCAATTGATCAAATACAATTTTTTCAAATTCGTTTTTCATCTGTCTTATGTCAAATCCTTCCAGTCTGACATCTATTTTAAACCTTTCATATAACTGTCTATATGGAAACCAAGCCAACATGTACCCCATCTTTTCTAATTTTTCCCTAGGTTTTATCTGGGGGTTGAAGATTCTGATATGTTTTCCAGCAGATCTTTATATGTTAACCAATCCGTTTGTGTCCCTACCCATCTTCGCTGAAAGGCTTCCTGCGGTGATATCCATATTGGGATTCTATTGTATAGTTTCTTCTTTATCTGCATCCAAACCCTCAATAATGATCTTCTTATAAAATGGTCTGTAAATTCTTTATCAATGTTAGCTTTACCATACCAGAGGTAGGCGTGCCAGCCCATCCTGTTGTCTGCCCCTTCTAATGTTAATGTTCTTACATTTTTTAATTTAATCCATTCTATAATCCAATTTAAACATGCTGCGTGATAATATAATTTAAGGTCAGGAAGGCTGCACCCGCCTCTTTCTTTCCGATCTATCGGATACTTCCACACAATTCTCGACTTTTTACCTTGCCATATGTAATTTGTAATCTCCCTCTGCCACAATTTAAACGGTTTGTCATTCTGAATTATAGGTATATTTTGAAATAGGAAGTTCATTTTGGGTAAAACATTCATCTTTACCACTGCTATTCTTCCTAGTAATGATAAATGCAACTTACTCCAATTCTGTAGATCCTTTTTTATCTCTGTCCAAACTTTTTTGTAGTTATTGTTAAACAATTCTGTGTTCTGTTTAGTAATCCATATGCCGAGATATTTAATTTTCTTTTGTATCTGAAATTCGGACTTTTTAATTAATTGTTCTTCTTTCTTCTTATGCATATTTTTTGTTATAATTCCTGTTTTTCTTTATTAATTTTAAATCCTGATTTTTCCCCAAATTCATCAATGATCTTAAGTAACTAAAATGGATTATTGAATGGATAAGTTTAGAAAATAATAGATTGCTTACACTTGAAGGTGCCACCAACAAGTTTGGTTGGCACGGGTATTTATGGTATAAAAAAGCACAAGAAGACAAAGAATTCAATAAATATATAATTAGAAAATCATTACTAAAAGTTTGGATTATGACAAAAATAAAGGTTTTTTGGGAAAGCCGAGATGGGTTTCTTTACATGAAGCCCTTCTCAAAGATGTCAATCCTAGAAATACCAGTTGGCTGGCGTATGACAATATATTATGTAAATGGGCAGGGAAATTTGAATTAAAATCATTGCAAGAATTAAAAGAATTAGGATTTCAAGATAATTGGCTACAATATAGATGATTATATGAGTTATATAAAATAGATTTATTTAACAAGGGGATACAGGAAAAAAACCCAAAATTTAGAGAGTTGGATATTCAATATTTAATTGGGAAGGAACATATTACTGGAAAAATCTATCATATATTATTAAAACTAGAATTAGAGCATGAAGTAATTAAGGACTATATGATTAAGTGGTCGTGGGACCTGGGATATTCTATTGACTTATTAGAATGGATAAAATTATGGACTAAAAATATAAAATTCACTAAAAGTGCATATTTGAAAGAAAATTTTTACAAAATGCAATTCAGATGGTATATTACACCCCAATTAATTGCTAAAACATCTAAAAATTACCCCAATAAGTGTTGGAAATGTGGTGAGAAATTAGGGACATTTTTTCATATATGGTCTTGCTTTTGCATGTTTATTTTGTGTGTTTGAATCGGATCCTGACACCAAGCCGCCATGGGGTTGGCCTTTTACCTTTGATTTGATGGTGGAGAGAGGGAGGGGAAATGTGGAGAAGTGAGCCAGATTTCTAGAATGCAGATTATTTCAAAATTTGCTCAAAAAGACTGTGGAAAAGAGGCATGATGATCTTGTTCCTAAAGTATCTACAAACTTCCATGCTAGCTTCTGCAAATTTGGTTTTTTGTCTATAAATTTCACTGGTGATCAGTTGATTCTTAAAGGTAACAACTGTACGAGCTCAGTGTTGGTTGTAGAAAAGATACTCTATACTAAGAATGTTCTCTATATTAATGGCCGAAGATACTTCCTGCCCTGTTCACTTCCATTTCCTATGGCGTCGCAATCAGCTGCTTAGTTGGAGTGCTCCTGTTAAGTCGTTGCAAATGGACCAGCCAGGTGGAATGTTGTTTTTTTTCCAACCCTCTCCAACTAGCTTAGTTTACTTCTTTGGAAGAAGGAGTCCGGAGGGGGCTCAGAGGGGACCCCAATTTAGTCCTCCTAACCTGCCCTATATGGGGAAAGGTAAGGGGAAGGAACTAGGGTCAAAGAACCACCACGGCCATTTGCAGACTGCTGTATCTGTTTGCAGCACTCATGACACCACAGAATTTTTTTAATAAGACTTTATAATAATATATTTAACATTGGATAAGAACCTACCTTGTAAAGACTTTTATACTTCACAAGGACAACTCTGTAGCAATGCTCAATGAGACTTCTCAGAAGTAGATTCCCCAGTTCCAGATAGGAATACATCATTGTTGCAAAGACCACTGACGCAGCAGTTCAACAGCCCAACCTTAAAGCAACGGGAAAGAACCAGAGTGGAAGACAGAGGAGGGGGGACATCTCTTTATAAATTACGAGCATAGCTTACATAGACTAAATAACCGGGGCCCAAGAGAAGACCGGAAAACATTTGGAAAAGTGGAAAAGATCAAGATTTTTGTGAGGTACTGTTTGAGTCCATGAAGAGTGGAGAGTGGAGTGGTGACAGCGTGGCTCCAAGTTATATAAAGGCAACAGTAAAGGTTATTTGGAATATCTGGTTCTAAGTGTGAATGGTAGGATTTTTCTTTTTAATTTAGTATGAACAATATACTGTGGAAGACACATGAGCCAGAGTGGGAGCTTAATTGAGAGCTTTCTCAAACCTTTAACACAAAGCTCAAAAAGTTAAGGTATATAGACACTGCGGGAGAAAAGAGAGAAGGAATTCAAGGACTGTGGACTCGTTGGTGAAGAGAAAAGAAAACTGAGACAGAAAAGAGGAACAGTGAACATATCACCCAGCTAATTCTGCATTATATCTTATTTAAAAATATCCTGTAATGAATGTATAAATGAATTTTTATTATTAGGCTGAGAATACAATTAATTAGACCAGAATAATTTGATTAATAGGAATAGACACTTTAAATTAATATTGTAAAGATCAAGTGTTATTCTGATATATTTATATATTAATATCTGTTAATATCTGCTATTTTACCTAATAGAAATAGGATTCAAGCAATGTTTAATAATCTTTAATAACTTTTTTCCTTTTTTAATAAATATATATATTGTGATTTAATGAATTAAGTTAACCAAATTAATTAGGCAGTGATTAAGTTGTGGATTAAGGAATTAAGTTTTGAATATATACAATCTGGAATTAATTTGATCTTGGGAAGCTGATTAATTAGCCTGTGATTGCCTATACTTGAAGGAAATTTTTTTAAAAAAAATTTCTTCTTAGAACTGTGGATGAAAGAATTAAGTTACTTTAAGTTAATTAACGTGCAGACTAATGAATTAAGTTAATACAGAAGTATACAGACTACAAAGACTGAAAATTGCTCAAAATTAATGAACTCATTTATTTTTCCTGTTTGATGATAGGATTCAGGTAATAACTTATAATAAATAGTGGTGTGGAAGTAAAAGAGAGAAATATAGATAGACTCTTGCATACAGTTAACAATATGGGTATTAAGTAAAATAGGCCATGCAATCTAACAGAATGGCTGCAAAGAAAGCGATTGCATAACTTACACAATTTCAGTCTGTAAAAGGTAGAAGGCCGTCTTTAGAACTACCTCAAACTTCAGTAGAAGCAGCTCAAGTGCAAATAACAAAAGGAAAAGGATGTGCGACAGAACTATTGATAAGTTTAACTCATGTCTCATCGCAAATATCTGAAATGCTACAAGAATTCAGGAACTTTAAAACTGAGATACATATAGAATTAAAGGACACCAGAACAGAAATTAGAACAGAAATTAAAAAAGAACTGAATTCCTTTGGGAAAAAAATTAAAGATTTCTAATGATATAACTTCCATGAAAACAGATGTACAAAACTTACAGACGAAAGTAGAACAAACAGATACAACAACACAACAGATAATTATAACTCAAGATAGAGATGCAGTTGCAATTACTCAACTAGAACTTCGATATAGAGACAGATGTCTAAAACTACGAGGTCTTCCAGAAGAAATAGAGGAAAACACATATGAGAGCGTGCTTACCATACTTGCCACCTACTTCAGAAAAGATCAAGATAGTTTAGAGCAAGATATCAACCAAATCTTCCATGTTAATTCTAGGATTGCCAAAAAAACAAAAAACACTTTCCCAGAGATATAGTTATCTCTCTTACAAGGATCAGAACTAAGGAGATAATTCTACAAAAGAACTACAAACACAAACTGATTGTTGAGGATAGAGAGATTAAAACTTATAAAGACAATCCAACTCAAATTCTATGAAAATGGCCAGATTTTAAATTCTTATCTCAATTTGTAAGAAAAAATCAGATTTATCTTACTTGGAATCACATAGAAGGACTATCATTTATATACAAACAAAAGAGATTTATGGTAAATAATATACTTGAAGCTCATCAAGTTTATGACAGAATCCACAAAGATCTGGATACACAAGCCCAACAGAATCAAATATTAGAAGACACAACAGAAGAAAACGTTTTACAAATACAGAGATCAAAGTTAGAAACCAATAAGATTAAAAAACAATCCAATCAAAAAGGAAAAATAGGAGAACATGAACAAGAAACTGAAAATATATAACAAGAAACAGGTCAAGAAGAAACAGAAGAAGAAGAAGAAGAAGCAAGTGAAGAAGAAGTAGAAGGATAAGGAAAAGAAGAAGAGGTAAAGGAGGAAGAAGAAGAGGAAACTGAGAACAAAGACAATTAATGTCTTAGTTAAAATAAGAATTGATAAGGGTGGGGAAGTGCAACTACATAAACATTTTATAAAAATTGTTAAAAGAAGATGATATTAAAATAATATCTTGATATTATGATATTATGATATGATATATTGATATTATGATATTATTAAAAATAATATCTTGGAATGTCTAAAGAATGAACTCAGAAGGAGCTCAAAAGGAGACAAATATTCTCGCTCTACAAGAAACCAAAATTTGGGAACAAGACATTAAATATTTGAGGAATCCCAAACTTGGGAACTGCTTCACTACCTCATATCAAAAGAAAAAAAGAAGGGTAGTGATATATGCTAAACCATCATACGAGGTAGAAAAAAATATTCTCTGACCCTGAGGGATACTATTTAGGTTTGGAGCTTTCAAATTGCTTATTGTTGGTGTTTACACTCTGCAAGACAGCAAAGATAATTTTTTTCCTGAAATTACACAAGGAAATTATCAAGTATACCATGGAAAAATGTCAAGAAAAAATCTTAATTATGAGTGATATGAATGTGATCAACCTGATAGAAGACCACAAATTAGTCAAATGAAAAAAAATCAAGGGAAATTAGCAGAAAGTGTCTTTTTATTAAAGGGAGAGCTCTCTTTATTAGATGTCTGGAAACTTAAATACCTGGACACAAGGAGTTTCACTTTTTACTCTGATAGAATAAACATGTCCAGAATAGACATGTTTCTTCTATCAAAGAACCTACATACAGAAATGCAGGACATGGTGGTACAACCAAAGATACCTGATCATAGTTTGATCAAATTGGGGCTGAAAATCAGAAGCAGAGAATACTCCTGGAAACTAAACAACTCATTATTAACAGAGGAACAGTATGTAGAAGAGTTAAGGAAATCATTAATAATGTACCTTAAAGAGAATACCACCATGGATATTCCAGCTAAAACTATTTGGGATGCAGGGAAAGCTGTCATGAGAGGGCACTTCATCAAATTAAGACATATAAACCAAAAAAAGATAGCAGATAGAACAATGAGAATCTACAAAGAACTTATAGCTAAAGAAGAATTAATGACCCAACAAATAAAAAAATTAAAGATCGAATCAAACTCCTTCAACAACAACTTAAATCAACATATTCTAACAAAATTGAGAAAAAGGTTAAGATATGCAAAACCTATAACTTTGAACACGCTAACAAGCCAGGAAAGTGGCTTGCATACAAATTGAGAAAAGTGAAAGAGAAAAGACAAATTCTTCAACTTAAACTTGCCAGAAATACATACTCTGACCAGGATATCATTAAAGAAATATTTCATAAATACTTCTCAGTGTTATACAAAACAGATCCAGAACAAATATCTGATGAAATACAGATAATATCTTTTCTTGATCAACAAGATATCCCCAAAATATCAGAAGATCAGAAGCAAGCATTAAATGCTCCAATCGCCAAGACAGGAATTATATCCGCTATTAAAAAACTAAAAAATTCCAAAGCA
>CAOKZL010005982.1:5000-13204 GCA_948472985.1 Iguana delicatissima | reverse complement strand
TGTAACACCCCGCCGCCTGGCGCGGCGGGCCACCTGCCCGACCCGGCTCACCTGAGTGGCTCGGTGCGCACCGCCCCGGCGGAAATGCGCCCGACGGGGGCCGGGCTCCGTCCGCGGCGGCTCCCCTTCCGGGGCCCCCGCCGAGGGGTGGGGGCTAGGGGATCGGCGCGCCCGGCATGGCCGACCAGGCATGCCGGGGGTCCAGATCCTCCGGCGGCACTGCGCGGACCCCACCCGTTTACCTCAACGTTTCACGCCCCTCTCGAACTCTCCTTCAAAGTTCTTTTAACTTTCCCTTACGGACTTGTTGACTATCGGGTCGTGCCGGTATTTAGCCTTAGATGGGTCACTACCAGCTTTGGCTGCATGTCCCAAGCAGCCTGATCGAGAAGACCTGGTCCCGACTGTGCCCCGGGGCGTGACTGGGCCTCGTCCGCGGGTGTCGATCAGAAGGACTTGGGCC
Source organism: Iguana delicatissima (assembly GCA_948472985.1). Lineage (NCBI taxonomy): Eukaryota > Metazoa > Chordata > Lepidosauria > Squamata > Iguanidae > Iguana > Iguana delicatissima. Next base: position 12,741 of record CAOKZL010005982.1, on the reverse strand, counting down.
CCCCGCAGGGAGCGGCGCCGGGGAGGGGTCTTCGCTACATTTCCCGCGCCCCGCCGCGGGAGGATCTGGTGCTGGCTTTTCCTGTTCACTTGCTGTTACTAGGGAGGTCAGTTTTTTCCTTGCCCCAACTAGACGGTTAAATTCAGTGGGTCGCCACGTCTGATGAGGCTCCGCGGCTCGTGAGCCAGCGGGCGCCTCGGGGTCAGCGGCGGCCGAAGTAGGGGGAGGCGGAGGAAGCTGCTGCGCCCCGGGCGGCGGCGGCGGCGAAAGGAGAGCCCCGCGCGGGAGCCGCGCGGGGTCCTCGCCGCCGCCGTCCTTCCCGCGAGCGGCGGGCGGGACGAGCTCCCCAGGCGGAGCGTGCCCCGGAGGGATGTCTGGGCTTTGGGGTCGTAGGCCGACCGCCGGCGAGGCGGGGCGCCTGCGAAGGGCCCCAGCGGCACGCGCGGCGGGACGATTGCAGTGCTCAAGCGACGCTCAGACAGGCGTAGCCCCGGGAGGAACCCGGCTGCGTCGAAGTGTCGATGATCAATGTGTCCTGCAATTCACATTATTTTTCGCAGCTAGCTGTGTTTCATCGACGCACGAGCCGAGTGATCACGGCTAAGAGTTGTCGTCGGGTTCGGTTCGGTCGTTTTCACGGAAGCGCCAGCTTTCACGGCAACACACCGAGGGTGTGGGGGGTCCAACAACTGGGCGCCTCGGCCCGACCCGGACCCCGCCTGGCCCCGCGGTCGCCGCGAAGGGGGATTGGGCGAGCTGCCTTCCCCGCCTCGCCCCGCGAGGGAGCGAGGGGCGCGAGTCTTTAACTCCGCCCCGGAGGGCGCCAGGTACCGCTGGTCGGAGGGACCGGTGTTTGCAGCCCTCCGCGTCTCGCGGCGGCCCCGGCCCCCGCCCGGGACCGGCGCCGCCTCGGCGCGCAGGGGTCGCCCCTCGGGGGCGCGGTCGCCCGCGCCCGGCCCGTCCCCGCCGTCGGCCTCGGAGTCTCGTCCCGGCACGCCGGGGGCGCAGGGTTCGGGCGTGGCGACGGGCGTCGGGCCCGCCGTCGCGGAGCGGGACACCCCGGGGTCGCGGCGCGTCGGGCGGGGAGGCGGGCGAGCTGCGTCCTTCCTGCGGGAGGGGAAGGGGCCTCCGCGGCCTGCGGCGATGCCGCGCGCGCGCGTACCCTCTCGGGCAGCGCCCCGCCTCCGCGGCGGACGTGGCCGACGGCCGCGGGGCTGTGGGAGCGACCGCTCGAGGGGCTGGAGGCGGGACGCGCCGCCGCGTCACCGCCCCCGCCGTTCCGGGAGGGAGGCGGCGGGATAGGGCGGGCCTCCGTGGCCGGCGGGAGAGAAGAGAGAGCGCGGTAGAGAGGCGGGCCGGGCGCGGGTGCCGCGATCTCACCCTCCCCCTCCCGCGCCCCGCTCTGCGGGCCGGCCGCGGCCCGCCGCGCTTCGCTCTCCCGGGGCTCGCGGCTCGGAGCCGCGCCGGAGCCCTCGCCCCGGGCGACGCCGCCCCGCTGGGCGCTCCCCGGCGGGTCCCGTTAATGATCCTTCCGCAGGTTCACCTACGGAAACCTTGTTACGACTTTTACTTCCTCTAGATAGTCAAGTTTGCACTGTTCTCGTGCTCCCGCCAGGGCCGTGGCCCACCCCTGGTGCGAGGACCTCACTAAACCATCCAATCGTAGAACGACGGGCGGTGTGTACAAAAGGGGGAGGGACATCAATGTGAGCTTACTACCGGCACTTACTGGGGATTCTCGTCCATGGGGAATAATTGCAATCCCCGATCCCCATCACGAATGGGGTTCAACGGGTTACCCACCTGTCGGTGTAGGGTAGACACACGCGCTGAGCCAGTCAAGTGTAGCGCGCGTGCAGCCCCGGACATGTCAAGGGCATCACAGACCTGTCATCGCTCAATCTCGGTGGCTGCTTGTCCCTCTAAGAGCTTGGACGCCCACCGCCTGCATAACTAGTTAGCATGCCCAGAGCTTCTCGTTCGTTATCGGAATTAACCACAAATCGCTCCACCAAGAGAATGGCCACGACCACCACCCAGCAGAATCGAGAAAAACAAAGGATTGATCTGTCAATCCTTTCCGTGTCCGGTCTGGTCCGGTTTGAGTCAAATCAAGCCGCAGGCTCCACTCCTGGTGGTGCCCTTCCGTTGTTCCTTTAAGTTTCAGCTTTGCAACCAACACCCCCGGACCAAAGACTTTGGTTTCCCGGGAAGCTGCCCGGCGATGGAGTAACGCCGCCGCATCGCTGCAGTCGGCATTGTTTATGGTCGAACTATGATGGTACTCCTGATCGTCTTCGAACCTCCGACTTTCTTTTATTAATGAAAACATTTGGCAAAATGCTTTCGCTCTGGTTCGTCTTGCGCCGGTCCAAGAATTTCACCCTCAAGCGGCACAATACCAATGCCCCGCCGGCTTATCTTTAATCATGGCCCCAGTTCCGAAAACCAACAAAATAGTCCCTATTCGATTTAGCCGGAGTATTCCGGCGCAGCGGCCTGCTTTGAACACTCTAATTTTTTCAAAGTAACGTTTTTGATCTGCATATTTGGTCAGCATCGAGGGAGCGCCCGAGAGCAGGGGCTGGGACAGGCGGAGCCTCGGCCGGCGGACCGCCAGCTTTATCTCCTAAGATCCAACTACGAGCTTTTTAACTGCAGCAACTTTAATACTACGCTATTGGCAGCTGGAATTACCGCGGCCGCCGGCACGAGACTTCCAAATGGTATTTGTTAAGCTGACACTCCTAAAGTGTACCATTCCAATTACAGGGCCTCGAAAGAGTCCTGTATTGTTATTTTTCGTCACTACCTCCCCGGTTTGGGAGTGGGTAATTGGCGCGCCGTCATGGTGGGGGCCGTTTCTCGGTCTCCCTCTCCGGGAATGAAACTGATTCCCCGTCACCCGTGGTCACCATGGTAGGCGCAGAAAGTACCATCGAAGTTTGATAGGGCAGACATTTGAATGCGTCTCGTCGCGGCCGCCGCCATCGGCCCGAGGTTATCTACAAATCACCAAAGCGGCCGGGCTGAGCCTGGGTTGGTTTTGGTTCTGTATAAACGCACGCATCCCCGGGCAGGTCAGGCGCCTTGGCATTATTAGCTTGACAATTACCCACAGTTATCCAGGAAATGCGGGAGCGACCAAGGAGCGATAACTGATTTTAATCAGCTATTTGGAGCGGCCCCTGTGTGTACTTAGACATGCATGGCTTAATCTTTGAGACAAGCATATGCTACGGCAGGTATCTTACCCAGGTAGCCGCGCGCGGCTGCCGCTGCTGCCGACGACGGGCGCCGCCGCCCGGTCCCGACGGGCCGCCCCGCCTCCCGACGCCGGGAGGGGGACGCCCGCGGTGCGGCCTCGTGAGGGGGTGGCGCGGGGGCGCCGGGAGGGGCACGCCGCCGCGCTCTCGTTCGAGGGGCCGCGGTCCCCGCTCCTCGGGGAGAGCCAGAGAAGAGACTGGGGCGGCCGGCGGGGGGCCGGAGGTCGACTCGCGCGCCGTGCCCCGCGCTTCGTCCCCCGCGAGATCGGGCGCCTGCAGGTGGCCGGCTCGGTCGGGCGAGCGGGACGGGCGCGGCGAGGGCCGCCGCGTTCGGTTCGGCGGCGGTGGGCCGCCGCTCCGCCTGAAACGGGGCCCCCGGGAGAGGCCTGCCGGCGGAGGGCCCTCCCCGACGCGGCCGTCGGCTGATTCGTATCGGCGGCGGCTCGGTCTCGCCCGCCGGGAGGCGCGAGCCCCGCCGCCGGTCCGCGTCCGGGAAAAGCGGGCGCTCGCCCGCGACGCGCTCGGGGAGAGGGAAGGGTGCCGTTACTCGCGAGGTGCTCCTGCCCCCCTTCCCCGTGGACTCCCCCGGCCGGTCCCGGCCGCGGGACGCCCTCGGATCCGATCCCCACCGGGGCGACCGGCGAGGAGCCGGGCTCCCGAGCCCTTTCGCCGGCCGGCGGCACGGACGCGGCGCCTCAGGGACTTCCGGGGTGGGGGCGCGGGGCCCCCGGAGACGGGGACGCCCGCCTGCACTTTGGCCCTCCCACCGACCGGTCCACGGCCGCGCGGTGTCCATCCCGTCCCTGCTCGGCCTCGCCGTTTGGGAGAGGGGCGTCGAGAGCGGGGACGGGAGAAGGAAGGGCGCGAGGGAAGCGAAAGGGGCAGAGAGAGAGGGAGAGAGAGAGAGAGAGAGGGAGGGGCGGACGGAGAAAGCAGGAGAGGGAGAAACGAAGAGGCCTCCTCGAAGCCCCGAAGTTGCCAGGGGCCGCCGCCGCACGGTTCAAAGGAATACAAATGACGCTTCATCGCGGTGGACTGAGGTTTAAGCACCGCTGTTATTCTCATGGCCGGCTGAGAATTGCGAGCCGGGGTTAGGATATGCTTCGGGGAACGGGTGACACGACACTGTTGCTTGTTGGTTGTGGAACTCGGTGGGGGCGCAGAGAAAGTACTTGGCTCGATTAGCCGAAGGAGCTTCCGCGGCGGCGGCGGCGGCGCGGCGGCGCGAGATCGGGACGGGACGCACGGGACGGCGGACGGGGTCAAGCTCGGCGGCGGTCCGAGGAGGGTACCGGCGTTTTTAGCAAGGGCGAAGTCGTCCCCCCGGCCACAGTCGGGTGCGGACGACGTCTCGGAAAGGTCGTCACTTTTCCAGAGCGAGTCGAGGTCTTTAATTAGCCACGGCGTACAGAGGCCGTGCTAAGGCGCGGCGCTCGCCGGGCATCGGCGCCGCCCTAGCGTCGCGCGGGAATCAACCAGGTGCGTTGGAGAGGTCCCCGAAGCGACGAGTGGCGCGTCTGGCGGCCTAGGCGGAGAAAGGAGCCCCTCGGCTGTGACTGGCCTGCTGCCGCCGCCGCGCCCGTTCGGCGGCCTCGCGGACACGTGGCGCGGGGTGGCGGGGAGGGGGAGAGCCGAACGGTTCGATGCGAAACGACACCGGGCTGTCTGCCTCGGGGTCGGCCTAGGCCGCAGGAGGCCGGCGGGCCGTACGGCTCATGACGGATGCCTCCTGAAACGCACCGGCCGCGCGCGGCGAACGGAGGAGACCGCCCGGATACCGGGCGGGCGCCCTCGGTTGGAGACCCGCTTTCCTCTTCGACCTGGCCGCGGACCCCGGAATCTGCAAAGCGGGAACAGCGGGAGGAGGGGGAGGGGAGGGGCGCCGGTTGGTCGGCAATTCCGGTGCGGAAGTCCAGAGGGCGCAACCGGCGAAGCGTGCCCGGAAGGGGCTCCACCCCGGGCGCGGATTGCTTTCCTGGTTCGGCCGGGCGAACCCGACGTGCCCGGTCAGCATGTTCCCGCGGGTCGAGAGGTGGCCAACGGCCGGCCAGCCAGGAATGCCAGAGGCTGGGCGGGACCGACGACCCGGCGGGTCCCGGTCACCCGCGGCAGACAGGACACTACTGGCCCGGGCCCACGCCTGCCCCGGCGTCCCCCGGGGGACGCTCCGCGCCAGCGCGCCGCCCGCCCCTCCGGGGGGGCCCTGCGGGACACAGATCGCGAGGGTTCCCTTCGCCGGTCTGCCCCGGCCGCGCGGGGGTCCCGGTCGCCCGCGGAGCAGAGGGGTCCCGGTCACCGGCCGGGGCCTCGCGATGCCCCGGCGCCCGACCCCGCGCGCCCTCCGGCACTCTGCGTGAGGGCCGCCCGCCCCTCCGGCGCGGATTGTGAGGGTTCCCTTCGCCGGCCGCCCGGCTGTGCGGGGGTCCCGGTCGCCCGCGAGACAGGGGCTCCGGTCACCGCGGTGCCTCGCCGACGCCCGGCGCCCGACCCCGCGGCCTCCGGCTCTCCGCGCGAGGAGCACAGATCGCTGGGGTTCCCTCCGCCGCCCGCCCCGTCCCGGCCACCCCGGCGGCCCCCTCGGCGGGGCCGAGTGCTCGGCGGGGGTCCCGGTCACCGGGCCGGCGCGAGGGAGCGACGCCCGGACGGCCTCCGCGCGGACTCTCCGCCCGCTCGGCCGATGCTGCTGGGGCCGCTCGCCCCCGCGCGCGGCCCAGGGCGGAGACAAAAGCTTGTGTTGAGGGCTGACTTTCAATAGATCGCAGCGCAGGGAGCTGCTGCTACGTACGAAAACCCCGACCAGAATCAGGTCGTCTACGAATGATTTTACCAGCGCCGCAGTTCCCCTGTGGAACCTTGCGTTGCGCGCTACGGGCGAGCCGCCCCGGCCCTCCGGCCGCGCCTCCTTCCCGAGACGGGACGGCTCTCCTGAGGGCCGGCGGGCTCCGGCCCGGCCATCCCGTGGCCAACCGAGGCTCCTCGGCGCTGCGGATCGTTACCTTTAGGGGGGATTCTGACTTAGAGGCGTTCAGTCTTATATCCTACAGATGGTAGCTTCGCCCCATTGTCCTCAGCCAAGCACATAACACCCAAATGTCTGAACCTGGTTCCTCTCGGGACCAGCAGCATTACTATCGCACGACGCGCCATCAGTAGGGTAAAACTACCCTGTCTCACGACGGTCTAAACCCAGCTCACGTTCCCAGGTGACAATTCCAAGGTCTTGGTGAATTCTGCTTCACAATGATAAGGAGAGCGACATCGAAGGATCAAAGTGCATGTTGCTATGATGCTTGGCCGCCACAAGGAGTTATCCCTGTGGTAACTTTTTCCTACACTCCCGCTTAAAACCCAAAAAGTCAGAAGGATTCGCAGGCCCCGCTTTCACTTACGGCTTGTATTCGTACTGAAAATCAAGATCAAGCGGCTTCGTTCCGCTCTGGAGGTTTTTGTCCTCCCTAGTCGCCTTATACACCTGCGTTACGGTTTGACAGGTGTACTGCCCCAATTATCTTATGATGCTGTCCCGGAGTGGGTTGCGCCCGGCCGTGCTGGGTGCGTAGTGGACAAGCGAGAGCCCCTCGGGCTCGTCTCGCCTCACCGGGTAAGTGAAAAAACGATAAAGAGTAGTGGGCATTTTACTTTTGCCTCATTGGGTGGGCCTCCACTCATTCTCATCCTTCACAAGGGCCAGACTAGAGTCAAGCTCAACAGGTCTCTCCTCCCGCTGATTCCGCCAAGCCCGTTTCCCTTGGCTGTGGTTTCGCTAGATAGTAGGTAGGGAGACTGGAATCTCGTTCATCATTCATGTGCGTCCACTTAATTGTATGACGAGGCATTTGGCTACCTTAAGAGAGTCATAAGTCACCTGCCGGCTCTTACTCTGTGCTTCATTGAATCTCTTCACTTTGACATTCAGAGCACTGGAAGGGTCACATTGCGCATCAACACCCGGCCGCGGCTTCGCCATGCTTTGTTTTAATTAAACAGTCGGATTCCCCTGGGCTCTGTTAGAGTCCAAGCTCAGGTGCCAGGCTCGCTGGCCGAGGCGGACGCCGGCCTTGAACTCTGCCCCGCTGGGGAGGCAGGGCTGGAGCCCACGGCCGCCGCACTGGTCTGAATCCACGGGAGCGGCCCCGGCTCGTCCAGAGTCGCCGCCTCGGGCGGGGGAGCAGGCGCCTCTTCCAGCCGCTGCTTGTGCCCCACCCCCGCTTCGTCAGCCCGACCGGCCAGCCTCTAGCGAACCTCATCCTGAAGTCACGCATTCTCGGCTCGCCGACTTCCCTTACCTACGTGTCTAACATGCCAGAGGCTGTTCACCTTGGAGACCTGCTGCGGATAGGGCAGGCCCGGCGCGAGATCTACAACCCCTCCCCCGGACTTCAAGGGCCGGCGAGAGCTCACCGGACGCTGCGAACTGTCGGCTGCTTTCCAAGGCGCGGTCCCTCTCGGGCCGAACGTCCAGGGCGCCCTGCCCT
>CAOKZL010005968.1:0-15895 GCA_948472985.1 Iguana delicatissima | reverse complement strand
CATGTCTAACATAAAATAATCCAATTTATTTACAAAGTGCTTACTCCCAGAAAATACTTTGATAGAATTATGAGCAAGAGCAGTTTAACACTAAATGTAGGATCCTTTGGAGGCAGTATAGGGGCACCAACACCTCTTCACATAAGCATTTTCTTCTGTGTGTATAGCAATGCAACAGCCAACCTTACATCCCTCTCCAGATCCTAGGCACAGTTCAGCTGCTTTACCTCCATGGTGAAGTCACCCATTCTGGTCCATGGATTGCACAGGGAAGCTTCTGGCCAAGTGCTAGAACTGCTTGGAGGTAACAGGCTTCCTCCTTCCTTCTGAAAGCCCCTAGGACTGCAATAAATGTGCTGGCAGAGATTTTTCAGCTTTCCCCCAGACTTGACCAACAACATGAACTCCTCAGCAAAATTGTACAGCATGAGTGAGAAACTGCATGGGAACCAGAGACCAATCGCTCCTGATCTGGCATTCCATCACTTCCTGTTGCTATTTTGAGTGGGACCACAGAAGAAAACAGAGTTATTGGGGGGGGTGGTATAGGGTGCTGAGGTCTTCATATGGACTGGGTGGCATATTTTAGTGTGTTGCCATGAATAGAGAGGCAGATTTCTCTGTAGTTTGGAGGCACAAATTGCCTGAAAATCACAATATTTTTTTTTTCCAAATGGGGGGTTTGTGAGCTTGTGAGGACTGTGGGTGTAGTAGGCCCCAAAGTAAGTCCAAGGGTCAGGTAAAGACAGGTCCTCAAGAAGGAGAGTGATAGGACCTAGCAACCAAACCTCAGACTTTACTCAGCCTCTGGATTCCAAACCTCTAAGAAATATGAAATTGGAAGTGGGGTGAGATTCCCCCAAAAATACAGTCCAAGTGGTAGATGCAGCCCATCCAACAATTTTTCCTCCTTTGATGTGAAGGATTGTTCTGCTAGACACAAACCATTTTAGGCTAACAGTATCTTCAAATCTTCCTTTCCTTTTTAGCTCACTTACGGCTTTGTCAACCATATTCTGCATGAGAGAACCCAGTTCCCCTCCTCCTATTGGATGAGCACCAAGGAAATCCCACAGTACTTGGGGATAGTTGAGATGCTGCTTCATTTCAGATGGGTGTGGGTTGGTCTTGTGGCTCCAAAAACTGATGGCAGAGATTGATTTCTGAGAACCATGGAAGCAATGGTCTCTGAGAGTGGTGTTTGTGTAGCCTTCACATACAGGTCCCCACTAATATTTGCTGATGGCATTCCTTTTTTAGAAATGAACTGGTTAATTTAATGATACATCTCACAGAAAAGAAAGTCAATGTGCTCATTTACTATGGGGATTCCGATTCAATGATTCTGCTGCATGTTGTACTTTCCGATATTGAAAGAGCAATCTATGCCCCTCCAGGGAAAGTGTGGATCTCCACAGCTTTGTGGGGATTCACTTTGAGTACATCTTTTTCATTTGGGGATATTAAATATTTCCATGGTGCGTTGTCCTTCATCATCCAAACAGACAAGAGGTCAAAATCATAAGACCTTCCCTGATTGTAGATACAGATGCCTTTGAAGATGTCTGGTCAGAATTTGACTGCTAAATCCAGCCTAATTTTCAAGGAAGACCTGGAAAAGATGTACACTGAGGGGAAATCTGGAAGGTCTTCCCCCAGCTTGGCTTGAGAAAAGCATGTCTACAGAGAACTACAATATTTACAATGCTATCTTGTGGCACACACCTTCCATGCCCTGAGGACATCCTTATCTAGCATGATAATGAAAAGAAAAAAGAACGGACCTTGGTCTATAGCACAGTCATGGCAGGTAGGAAAAAGAAGAATGACAGCTGACTTTATAAATATTGCTCTTTTTATTTCTTTTTCGTTTAATTCTATTCAGGCTCTTGATTTTGCTGTAGCTTGCTCAGGACTATAGGAGAGAGGTAGAGTAGAGTAGGTTCTTTGAATACAAAAAGAGTCCAAGATCAAAGATGATAAAGAAGTAAAGGGGGAAAGTCTTTTGCCTGAATCATGAGTGGAGGAGAAATCGTCACTTAGGTTTTTTTCACATGCAGAAGAGTGAAAAGATTCAAGAGACTGAATCTGTTTTCCATATATCCTCCCATGTATTTATATGTGTCGTTTTCTATATATTTCTCTGTCTATGTGTTCCACACACACAATTATGGAAAAATCCTCCTGCAGTGGAAAGTGATCTATTGCATTTTTTAAATACCTCCTGTTGCATTTCAGGACTTCTCTGTAAATTTTTAATTTTTGTCCAAAAACCAAAACCAAAACCAAAAACAAAAACCCACCCTCATTGTATTTTCTACAACAAAACCTGCACTAGTTGGTGCTGGGGTGGATTTTTTATTTTGCATAAGAATGTATTTTGTACAAAGGTGTTTTTTTTCAAAATAATATGGAAATGTTAAAAATCATCAGAAAATGTGCAATTTTTAAGCGATGTGTTGCGATGTCTAGAGATTCTTTTCTTGTTAAAGATGTGAAAATTTACAAGGACATTTATCTCTTCCACAATACTGTATGGAGCTAGACCGGCAAATGCTACGACAAGGTATATGAAGGCTCCCTTACTTCCTAAACCATGTTCAGGCATCGAATTTGTGTCTGCTTAAATCTGTTTAAGTGTTACATCTCCTGACTTTGGTTAAATCTGGTTAACAATCTTTTAAATCTAGTTGAATATATTTGTTTAAATCTGTATTCCAATGAAGTTGTGTGAAGGAACAAGTGTCCTATGAAACAATTTGTCAACACCAGAAAACTAAATATCGAAAGGTTATTGCAACCCAGCCAAACTTATTGAACCACAAAGATAATTTCATGCTGTCTTTCTGTGTGTCCCATACTAGTGTCTATTCATCCATACAAGCATTTTTCCTTAGGGGTTGGTCATTCTCTCATATTTTCCTATGAGGTAGAAAGGGTTGGTTCATTCAGTCACTCCAACTAATTCAGCAGACATATCTAGTGTTGCCCTTAGACAATGTTCAATGCTGTCTTAAGAGAATGAGGGCTCTTTAAATGAGAATGCCTTATTACATTGGTGCCTTCAAAGTGTGATAAGACCACCCTATTGGATCATAAAAAGGCAGAAGAAAGGCTTCTAACTCATCTTTTGCAAATGTTGGCATTTCCATCTCTTTCTAGCTTCATCCTTTTCTGAGAAATGTCTGCTTTAACAGTACTACCATGGAAGAGGTGTATTTTGACAGTGATAGAGAGTTGGTGGCCGACTATGACATTGTGAACTTGGTCACGTTTCCTAATGCAACTGCTAGAAGAGTGAAAGTTGGGAAGACAGAAAGAGAGACTTCCTCACGTGCAGAGATGATCATTTATGAAGAGGCCATTGTGTGGCCCAACTGGTTTAACAAGGTAGGAAATGCATTCATTTTTTATAACCTGGTGTAATGTAGGAATTGGCTATGACCCTCGAGATCTCCAGCTCACATTAATGGTTCCACATGCCTCCTGTTGTACCTAAATCAGTGTAAAAACATATTTAGCCTTTTTCGAGTTCAATTTATAGAGAGAAAAGATAAAGTCCTCAAAAATGATTTCATTCATTAATACCTTTTAGACAAGACCTCATTCTGTCTGTACGCCAAGCTGCCAGCCTGGATACAAGAAGATGGTCCCAGAAGGACATCCATTGTGCTGCTATGTTTGTAGTCCATGCATGGAAGGGGCCATTTCTTCCCAGACAGGTAGGTGGCTCAAAAGAAACAGCAGAGATGGCAGAATGAAGAGAAGACACATAGTGATCATCATTGTGATGGGTTTCAGAAAGACATTTGGCAGGGAGAAGGCTCAGTTTTGTATAATTCAGGTTCAGTATTTAAAATGAAGCCTTTTCATCATGTGGCATTAATATATAATATTCAGTTCTTGAGAATCTGGAATTATCCCAAGAAAGCTAATGCTGTGATAACAGCCTTTACCAACTTCATACCGTATACTGACTTCTTGGGGTACTATAGATAAAGATTTTATTTTGGGGTTTGGTTCTTCAAATTGTCTCATCTCTAATTTAGACATGGCTATCATATGTCTTGTTTTTTTTTTTCAGACCTGGAAGTCCATTATCTAATAATTAACTAGTTCCTCTATGAGTAACTGTGTTCCACTGTGTTCCTAACTCCTTAGTTATCGTCATTATGAACTAAAATAAATAAGAAACATACTTTTGAGAAAAATAAGATATAAAAGTAGTAAAGAAATAAATAATTGCTGCTAATATTGACACAAATAACTTATCTGAACAACTGAAATATTTTTTCCTTTCATAGATGCAGATCATTGTCAAGAATGCTCCAAAGATCATTATTCAAATAATAGCAGAGATCAATGCATCTCCAAGATTATCGACTTCCTATCTTTTGGAGAACTCCTGGGATAACGTTAGCCTTCTTTTCCCTGTTCTTGTGTATAGTTACAGGTTTTATTCTAGGAATCTTCATCAAATATCATGACACTCCAATAGTCAAAGCCAACAACCGTAACCTCACCTATATCCTTCTGGTCTCCATCCTGCTAGCCTGTCTGTCTTCATTTCTATTTATTGGCCGGCCACAAAAGGTGACCTGCCTTCTCCGCCAAAGTGCTTTCAGCATTGTCTTCTCCATTGCGATCTCTTCCGTTCTGGCAAAAACAACCACGGTGGTCCTGGCATTCATGGCCACAAGGCCAGAGTACAGAATACGGAAATGGGTGGGGAAGAGTCTGGCAAATGCCATTGTCTTTTTTGGCTCTGTTATTCAATTTGGTATCTGTGTTGTCTGGATTGGCACCTCTCCTCCCTACCCAGAACTTGACATGGCGTCCAAAATTAGAGAGATCACCCTGCAGTGCAATGAAGGTTCTGTCCTCCTGTTTTACTGTGCCCTTGGCTACATTGGCATTCTGGCTAATATTTCTTTTACTGTGGCTTTCTTAGCCAGGAAGCTACCTGGTGCGTTCAACGAAGCCAAGTTCATCACCTTCAGCATGCTGATGTTTTGCAGTGTTTGGGTGTCCTTTGTGCCCACCTACCTGAGCACAAAAGGGAAATACATGGTGGCTGTGCAGGTCTTCTCCATCTTGGCCTCCAGTGCTGGGTTACTGGTTTGCATTTTCCTTCCCAAATGTTACATCATTGTACTGAGACCTCATTTAAATACAAAGAGCAGCTAATAATGATTAGAAACAAACATAGCTGATTCCAAATGAGTTCCTTTCTATTCTGAGGTTATTTATAAAGTGTAGATGAAGTAGTAACATCAACATTGTTGCCATGGACATGATTCAGGTCTGTGATAATCATCATGATTCCTCTGTCAGTTTTTTCTGATTCCATAAAACCGTAAAGAATGCAAGAATTTAAAAACACTGTAAAGAATGCAAGAATTTAAAATGAGGGATTATGCTGTCTGTGGTGGTCCCTCCCACAGCATTCCTATGTACTAGACATGCCATCTTCTTATCCACAATTCAGCATATGAGGCAGCCAAGTATGAAATCCAGTCACAGAGATTGTCTGCCCAGGCCTCTTTGCACGAAAGGAGAGGATTGAAACTGATGATATGGTGCCGTCCTGCATATTCCTGTTCCTCCTTTGAATGAACTAAAGAAAACCTGTTATAGATTCCAAAAGCTTCTGAATTAAACAATTGAGATGAATACAAAGTAATACTGCATCAAGACTGACTGACAGATTGACCATGCAGGGTATCATCCTGGCTCATTTTGCTGAAGGCTTTCTCAAGGAAGGTGCTGTCCTACTCAAGCCTACCTGGGCTTAGTGACGTTCAGGGGAAGCCCATCTCTCTCCTACCTCTTTTCCAGAAACATGTTTGGTGGGGATGGAAGAGAGAGCTTCTCAGTGGCTGCTCTCATGATATGGAACCCCCTACAAAGGGAGCCTAGAGAAGCCAACTCGCCTTTTCTTCCACTGAAGATAGGCTTTAGCAGCTAACTTCTTTGAGGAAAGATCTTTCTTCTAGCTGGGTTTGGACCTTCTTTAATGTTACATACATTTTAAGTTGTGTTTTTCATTACATTATGTTAACTATTTAAACTTCCTTTCTGTTTTAACAGTAGGAAAACAAAAACGGTTAATTTGCCAGTTTTGTTATTTCACTTGATTCCTGGTTTTGGGAGAGATGTATGTGATAAATTCCAATCAAGAAGTAGGTAAATAATTAACCATAGTAATTTAAACATCCCTATTCTCATAAACTTGTAAACTAAACAGCTTCAATTTCAAGAAAAGTGACTTTCTCAATTTTGTGCAAAATATGGACATTTTAAGATATGGAAGATACTTGTATCCTGATGAAGTTGTGGGCAACATGGAGAGAGGTGCCTTCCTTAGCTGCACACTGCCCAACTTCCTTCTCAAGTCACAGAGACAAGATGGAAAGACCTCCTCCTCCTTCCCTGCTCCACCACTGAAGACAAAAGTAAACGTGCTCAGGAGATTTATATGTTTGTATTTTTCAGGATTCCATTCCATTTGCTATTGCAGCGAACCCATAGCAACAAAAATTATAACAGTTACGGGATAGGTAGGGAACGCAAGAGGGATTTATTCTGATAAGTGCAACTTATGTTGCTAGGCATATGCTTGTGGCATATGCCCACGTTATACCCTGCCCTAATCCTCAGTTTCTATACAGAAATAAGCTGGACTGACAGAATTGGGAGGGATTTCTCGGCATCTTGGGACCACCTTTTGGGGAGGGCATCAGCAGATGATGTGTTTTAGGTCAGCAGTACAGTATGAAAAGACCCAGATGCAAATAGAACAGAAAAATAACCAAAAATGAAAAGCATGATCTCTAGGCATAGAAGAGGTCTGTATGTGCATATGTGCATAAGTGTGTGTATATTGTACTTCGAGGGGGGTGGATAAAATACTTATAATTTGGGAAGAATAATGGAAGAGCACTGAACGTCTTGTCCAAATAGCGTCCAAGTCTCATTTCCCCTTTATGTTCACCTTCATGCATTGCTGTCCTGGGGTGGGGACAGAAATGAAAAAAGGGTGTTGCCTCTATACTCTAGGCCAGAAGTGGCTGACTATAATAGGTTTGGAGCCATAGTTATGCCCACGGATCCCTCTTGGGACGAATGGAATGCCAAAAATGCCCTAATGGAAGTGACTAGAACTTGACTTCTGGTTTTAAAAATAGGCCATTTTAAAATGATGAGCAGTGTACATAGGGGATTATACCCTTCTTGCCATAAAAAAGTGATCCTGGAAACTAAGAGAATTAAGGACCACCAAAAGAGCTTTGAAAGCCTCATGCCACTCACTCCTCCTCTCGGCTCCTCTCAGGATAGGGAAACTACGTTCCCTGTGGGGCAGCCAATAGGAATATAACAACCTTTCCTTTAAATGTTACATTCGCCTACACACCCATGCACTGAAGCTGGGGTGGGGAACAGGAATGTGGGAGAGAGGGATTTTGAGCTCATGAAGGGTACATGCTCAAATAGTACCTTATTCCCCAAGACATGCAGAAAACCATACTGCTTGCAGATGTTTTGTATTACCTCACTTATACTGCCTTTAGTAGCTGAGATTCTATATGTGTGGAAAGCCTCACAAATGAGATTCCATGTCCTCCCACTGCCTGGAAACTCTGATGTTACCCTAAGAAGTGGGGACTTTGAAGTCCACCTGCAATGCCAGCATCTCCTTAGAATTGGGGAATTATAGCTCAGAGGAGGCCTGTGAGACAGCGGTAATGGCAGGATATTTTCATGTATGTATACCAGTAGTAATTTTAAAGA
The DNA here is from genome assembly GCA_948472985.1 of Iguana delicatissima. NCBI lineage: Eukaryota > Metazoa > Chordata > Lepidosauria > Squamata > Iguanidae > Iguana > Iguana delicatissima. The sequence continues at coordinate 8,104 of CAOKZL010005968.1, read as the reverse complement.
GTGCTCCATTTAAAGGTTAACAGAGTATTTTATTGGGAATTAACAAGTTTACATGAAATCACATATTCTCAAGAAGAGTATGAGGCTATCAGAGAGTGAGGAATGAAATGTTGGCTTGAAAGAAATTGTGTGAAAACCGTTATAGTTATCAGTCCTGAAGAAAAAGGTCAAAGCGGAGTGGCTCAGACAGCATCTGAGGCTAGGAAGAAGAAACAGAGGTCTGGGCACCACATTTTATGTCCAAGTACTTCAATTTCCTGGGCCAAAGGTGGAATTTATATATCCTATATCTTTCCCTAAAGGAGGAAGCACAGACAAAGCAGTAATTGCTTTCTCATGGAGTTGACAAAGGAGTCCAAAATGGGCTGATTGTCTTAACTCTAAGTGACAAAACATTGATGGAAGGCATGACAATCTTGTAATCTCTTGGTGAGGCAGGGTGAATAGGGAAAGTCTCCGTAGTATAGGATTAAAGCAGGGACCCCGATTGCTTCACCTGCACAGTTCTGCCTTCTATTGTATTCGGGTGTGCATGGGGCCTGAGACATTGAAAGGATTATCACAAGCCCCTGAGCCCTTGGTTTTCCCATCTACTACTTTCCAAACTTATGTTTGGACCACGTCTGAGGTCATCCTGATCTGCCACATGCTTCCAGACAGAATGCTTCCAAATATGCTTTCCAGCCATAAATGTGTTCAGTTATGAAAAGAGCACATTCCATAAAGTTGGTTTGTAGGGTATGATAACAATCCCACCCCAAAATGGAACTAATAAGGTGGAGCCTCATGGTTTCATTTTTCCAGGATGGGGTTCCATACCAACCATCAGACTGAAAGACCAAAGACAGAGGGTTACAAGGGATAATACAGCAGGTAGGAGGTTGAGGGGGAGAGATTGTCACACTTTCATCAGTTCTGTGAAAGGTAGCTTTGGACTGGGCAATCCAGCAAAAGTACAGGAACAAAAAGTGAGGGAGAGACAAAGAGAAAGAAGGAGAGAAGGGTGACTCATATCCAAAAACAATGGATAAATGGGGTGCCCAAAAACTGGAGAGATAAAAAATGGAAAAAACCCACTATGCAGATGCAAGATGAAAGAACATGATGACACTCCAACAATTGGAGCTGCAGCAAAAAGGAACACTATACAGGCAGATCATAGAAAGGCATAAGTGACTATGTGCAAACTGGCTAAGAATCCAGTGCATTGAGCAGAGAAGAGATCCCCTCCATGTCTGAAATAATCTGGTGGTTCTTGCAAATAAGAGTTTGATGCAATAAGTGTAAAAGATGTTCCTCCTCTCTCCCTCATTTCCAAAATAATTGGGGTGTTTTTGCAGGCTGAAACAACAGTCCTTGACTTTTAGGGTCTTCCATCACATCAGAGCAGTGGAGGTCCTTGGCTTGATGGCTGATTGGGCTGACAGCTCTCTGATGATTGAGATTGGCTGCCTTGGAGTTTAGTTGGAGGGGATTCTTCTGTTGTAAGGAGGAAACTTGGAGAGAAGTTAATCTTGTGGGCCCCTCTACTTGAAGCTGTGGACCATGCAGTGCAAGCATGCTAAAGAATTATTGAAATTCGCATTTTGTTCTTTCTGAGAATGCAACACTGGGAGAAAAACCAACGTTTACAACAAAAAGCAAAAGAATCGATGGAAAAGGAGACTGATTTTGGTACATTAGCCATCTTGCGTCTCAGATCCTGTGATCTCTCCAAGTTTCCCGTGACTAATAGTGTTCTGAGAATAATGGGAGAGTGCAAGAGGAAAAGGGGAGCATCATTTGAGTGGGGCGGAGCTCCAGAGTGGGGAACAACCATTTGTTCCTATCAGGTCCTGGGGCAACATTGCCAAGACTTATCAACACATTTTGTAAGTCCATTGTATTCCTGTGCAGACTTAAGAAGAGACTTCCGCTGTCCTCCATGTTTGGGATAGCATGCTGTTTTTTGCTCTGGAGACACTGCCCTATATCAAAGAAGGGCTTCTCTGTGGAGTCCTGGGTGTCCTTTGGGGCCCTGAAAATATGGTTAAAGAATAAGCTGAGTACCCAATTTCTTGAATGTTCTGCTATGTCCACTCATATGCTAAAAAGAAAAATAATTAAATTAAAGGAAAAACCTTCCTTCTCCTTCACTCTCCTGCTTGTTGCCCACGTGGGAGCGCAAAAACAAGGTACGGCGAGAGGAGAAGATGGCAACGTGTGTGGTCGCTCCATAGTAGATCTTACGGAGCGATCAGCTTAGCGGGGCGAGAGGAGGCAATTAAAAGCTTTGCCCGAGTTCACCGAGTGGAGGTGAATGAGAGGGTCGCGGCGATTACGCGTTTCGGAGCCGGTGGGAATTGAAGAAGCCCGTCTAGCCTGGAGAAGGGCGAGTGACGAGGGGGAAGAGAAGATCAGTCACCGGCATTAAGGGGAGGAGAAGGTGAACCGGCGTGTTTTGCCTGGCTCTGAGGGAAGAACTCGTATCGCGGGAAACCCCAGCTCCATTTAAAAAGCCAAGATTGGCGAATAGGTCACAGATCGGATGTAAAATACTATTCAACTTCATCCAGAGCTTCAATCTATGTAAAGTATAATAATATAAAGTGGTTGGATTTTAAAACCAAACTGTGAGTGAAGTGGAGTGAAGCGGAGAGGGGGAGAGGCGGCGAAGCGGCGAAGCGGGGAAGTTGAGAATCGGGGAATCCGTGGTTTGGAATAGCGGAGACTGCCTGTTTAAAGTCTCTTTAAAGAAGTTTATTTTCTTTCTTTCTTTCTTTCTTTCTTTCTTTCTTTCTTTCTTTCTTTCTTTCTTTCTTTCTTTTTGCCAAGACGGATAAAGAATGGAGCTTTAAACTTTAAAGAACTTTAAACTTTAAACTGTCAAGAAAGTGATTTTTTTTTTATTTTCTCTGAAAGATACAAGTCTTTGTGAAACAGGTTTTGAACTAAACAAGTTACTGCTGGTGTTTAATTTCAAATAATTTCAACGTCGAAGTATTACAAAGGTTTGATTGACTTGAGAGACTACAGTATTCAAGCAGCTTCAAGAAGCTTGCGTTTACTTGAAAATCTTAATATTGAACTTAATATTGAACAGCGAGGTTACAAGTTGTGGAACAGTTGGGTAACTTGATAACAGGACATTGAATCTTGGATGCCTGGATCCCTGGATTTTTTGGGGTTAAATGGTTCATAATAGTTCTGGGGGTAAACAATTTATAAAATAGAGGGGGAAAGAAAAGGAAGAGGAAGAAGAGGAAAGAAGAAAAAAATAAAGGAAAACGAATAAAAAATTAAAAAAAATACTGGGTTAACAATTGTGAAGGAAAGTTAAATTGAGGGGTATTTGTAATAGATTAATGTCATAGATTGTAATAGATAGATTAAGTATCTGAAATATATAACTCATTATATGAATAGTAGTGAATGTTAAGGAGTTCTTAAAATGTTTAGATTTAAATTTGTTATCCTTGTTTTGGGGAGGGAATAAGTTGGGGGTATATAAAACGGGTACAAGGGGTATAAGGTGTAAACCTGGCATAAGTAAGTAAAGGAAAGAAATTAGAGGAAATATCTAGGGGACTACTAGAGGGTTATATATTATAATTGAATAATATTAGTGGGGTATTTGGTATTAGGAATTGCAAGCTACTTATATATAGTTATAAATAGCTATAAATAAAGTTATAGGTATAAATAGTCAAAATTAATAGTTGAATAGAAGTTGCTGTTTATTAAGAGTGGGATTTGGCATTTATTACATGCAGCTGGGTTCTTGGGCTATTAAGGGAGTGAAACCCTTTTCAAGGTTAGTGTTAAGGTAAACAAGAGAAGGTACATCTAAACGAGTTGATTGAGAGTTTGGGTTGAACTAGAGATTTGTTATTAGCTTCATAGTGAGTGTATATACATATATATGGAAATAGAGTGCCACCCTCTGGTTCAGGAGTAAAATTGGTTTAATGGAAAATAGGGAGTTAGGTTTATAGGATAATATAAGTATACAGCAGGTGGTAAGTTAAAAAGAACTCGAAGTCCTAAGTGAATTGAAAATAAATATATTAAATTGAATATTGAATATAAGTATATAAGAATAGTATAGTAATTAACTGAGAGGGTTAAAATTACTATCTTGATACTATATTATAAGTTTTATATTTAAATTTATAATCATATTATAAATTATATATTTTGTATTATATAATTTTAAAATTAAAAAGTATAGGAGTAGTAATTTAGATATACTTTAAACTATATTTACTAATTTACTATTTTTCTAAAACTCTAAGGAAACTTCATAAAAATATTTTTTAATATTATTTGTATTATTTGTTTATTAATCTTTTCTTTTTTTCTTTTTTTGTTTTTGTTTTGTTTTTGTTTTTGTTTTTTGATTTTGAAATCTTTAAAAAATATTATTTTGAATTAGGGAGTGATTAAGTCAAATATAAATTGGAATTCTGAATTTTTTGAACTGTTCGATTTAAAATTTGATATTAAAATTTATAAAAATTTAAGTGAATTTACAAATATATCTTAAAGTTATTTTTCTGAAGGAATTTTTTGAAGAATTTTTTGAAGGAATTTTTTTTTTTTTTGAAGGATTTGGTAAGAACTGGTTAGAATTGATTAACTGGAATAGAATGGATTGTAGTACTGGAGGTGTGAAATGGCTACAAGAGCAAAAAAGGTAGCCCAACAAAGGAGTAGTTCATTGGAAGATGTACAAGATAATTCCTCTACCAACAGAAATGTTCTAGAAGAAATTAAAAGATTTGGGATTGAATTAAGAGCAGAAATGAAGGAATTTATGAGAGAGCTAAAAGAAGAATTAAACCAGGATATACGAAGAGAGTTTGGGGAATTGAAAGAAAAAGTTTTTGAGGAATTGAAGGATGTGAAGGACAGGATTACCGATATAATTAAGGAAATAGTTGAAATAGGAGGGAGTACGAAATTACTGCAGACAAAAGTTAATAAGGTAGAGCAACAACTAGAAGTAACAGAGGAAAAGCTGGATAAAGTGGTATCCAAGCTGAAATTGGATATTGATGTTCGTGCCAGTACCAAGTACCTGAAGTTATGAGGATTGAAGGAAAGATCTCAAGAAAATCTACCTGAAATAGTTGTCTCGATCGTTGCTCAATTTATTGGATGGGAAGTGGTGCAATTGGATTTGGAAATCAACAAATTGTATCGTGTTAATTCAGTGGTTGCCACGAAACAACATCTACCAAGAGATGTCGCTGTACATTTTATTAGAGAGAGGGTTCGGGATCTGGTGATTCAGCAGAGCTTTACTAACCAAATTACAGTGGAAGGACTGGAAATAAAAGTATTAAAAGACTTTCCATATGAAGTTTTGGCAAAGAGGAAATAATATAAAGATTTGACACAAGCACTGCGTGAAAGACAAATTCGTTATAAATGGGCGAGAGAAGAAGGAATAATATTCTCTTATAAGTTTAAAAGATATACGATTGACACAATGGAGAAGGCAGAAGATTTTTAGAGGAGGTGAAGGTTTCTCAACCTGCATTCTTCTGTCTTGCCCACAGGCATCAGCAGGTGAAAAAATGAGGGAGGGGGAGGGCTCACTGGGGGGGAGTTATTTATGTCTTTTTGACATTCATGGGGGTTCTGTACACGTATCCCTCGCAAATATGGAGCGTCTACTGTATATTTGTGGAACTTTCCTAAAGATACTCTCCTTACTTGTGTTTCCACTCTATGAATGGATCGGGCAGATCCACCACTCCCAAAGTCCTGTTGCACAGTGAAACCTGCCAAACTGTCACTGCAACTAGCAGAGCTGGGAGCCACTCTTCCACAGGCTGCGCTATCATCGGTGTTGGTGCTTCGCCTTTCTTTTCCTTCAGTTGTGTGAAGTGAAAATATTTCAACTGCTGTTCCTTTTTGCGAGGTATTTCTACTTGGTAGACAGCAGGAGAGGCTCTCTTAGTCATTTTAACTGGACAGATAAAGCATCTTTATCTTGGGATAATTTCCTATACGTTACTATCTGTCCTTCTACCCATTGGTGTGGCTTGTGATCCCAGTCAAACCTTCTGTCCATGGCTTGCATGCTCCTTCCGAACTATATGACCCTTGTTTGTATATGAAACTTCTTGCTTGAGTGATTTCACCCTTTCATTCTTTATGATCACTGGTTCTAAATCTGAGGGGTGGCTGCTGTCTATCCAGAATGCCTCCAGAAGTAACATTTTTCTCCTTATCATGACTGTATGTGAGACAAAGCCATGAACTGCTGAGGTTCTCGTCAGGACCATGAAGATGATGGGGGACTTTTCATCCCAAACACATCATGAAGCATGTACTCTTTCGTGTAACACTTCCTTTAATGTGCAATTGGTGTGCTGAATTTGTCCCAAGCCTTGTGGCCTGTGAACTATGTGAAATCTCTGCTTTATGCATAAAGCCTTGCAGAATTTTGGGGTGACTTCCCCTGTCAAGTGGCCTCCTAGATCAGTATCTGTCTCCCAAGTGATTCCCCACCTACTCCACATTATTAAATAAGAGGTAGGCTGCCATGGTCACAGTCTTTGTTTTACAGGGAAAAGCCTCTATCCATTTGCTAAAGGGGTGGCAGTACTTGTGAGGAAGTACTTGTTCCCTTAGGGAGTGGGTGTCAATGGATGGATGAAATCCATCTGAATATGCACCCAGGGGCCTTCAATGCATTGGTGTTGGATTGGGGATTTTGGACTGGACTAGTCTGCATTTATCACAGCACAATAGTGCGAAAGATAATGATGCTGTGATTGAGGAGCAACTGATTGTGCATGGGGCCGAGCCAGTGAGTGAGCAAGTCAACCTGCAAACATCTCCTGCTCTGGAAGGTCAAATAGTGACAGAATAGCCCCAGCTAGCTCATGACGGAGAGGGAACCAGCAGTGATGCAGAGGAGTTGCAGCCAGCTGTGCCCATCAGCCCTCAATCACTCAGAAGACTGAAACAGGCTGCTGAGAGGGAGGCTGCATGGACTAGGCTGAGGAAACAATAATTAGCAGCACCTGATCACAGGGGCTATTTAAGTCTTCTGGTGTGGCTGCTCCTTGCTTGCAGCAAATTATTAGCAAACTCTCACGACCTTCGTGTCTCTTGCTCCCTGAAACCCCCCCCCCGACAGATCCCTACCTCCTGAATCTTTCGACTGATCATAACATGTCTCTGTGTGTATTTTCCTGGTGTTTTGGTATATTCAGAATCCCCAAGTGTTCCTGACCTCTCTCCTCCCTTGCTGGCTGTGACCCAGCAGGAAGAGATTCCTGACAAGGGAGGCAGTTGCTCTACTGCTCTACTGCATGGCTCATGTTGGCCCTCCAACACATTTCCTGAAAAATCTCTAGGGTTGCTTGCTTTCCTTGCTTTCCCGACTCATGGAGAAACTAATCAGGTCTCCTCTGCTCTCTAGAGCTACAACCCAGTGAGGATTTGCCTGTTTGTCCAGAACCCAGAGGATTCCTTCTCTTTTCTCTGTCATTTCTTGGCATGAAGGATCTCTGCTTGCATTGACTAACTGTTAATCCATTTCTGCACTACATATAGTCATTAGCAAGCCAGATGGGTAGCCAGGCTGTTACTTCTTTAACAGTGCAATCTGAATCTGTATATATCAACAAGAGGCAATCAAGCGGTTCGTAGCGCAAGATAACTCTAAGGACCTCTATCTCTACCTCTTGAGAGAAGTGAGGGTGCCCTCAGCCTGTAAAGTGAAAGAATCATTCACACGGATGGCTCCATATCTGGTCTTGCGGGTGCCTGCAACACGGAGGATGGATCTGTTGGAGAACCAGAATACAAAACCTTGTAGCTGGGCTTCAGGGAGGGGTGCTCCCCACTCTGCAGATCAATGAACATATAAAATTGGGGGAAGGGAAACTTGCATTGTTTCCTGGTAACTATGAGACTGTAGGGGACATGAACTTCACTTCTTAAAGTCCACCTCATGTCTAACCAGGGCAGATGTCTGTTGTACAATGTGCATATTGGAAACTTGGCCATTCTGGATTTTCCCTGATGAAATGGATTCAAGGGAAGTGTGTGCAGTCTGTACAATAACCTTAACACCTGACAATGAATTCCCAGTAGGTGAGAC
>CAOKZL010005936.1:0-15851 GCA_948472985.1 Iguana delicatissima | reverse complement strand
AATTCTAAGAGAGACAGAAGTCCAGAAAACCCTCAGTGACTTGTTGTTAAGAGGCACGTACAGAGAGGATCCAAATACATGAACAGCAAGCCAACAACAAGTCAGAGTCATACAAATCGTGTGTCTCGTAACACACACGGAATCCCAGCTGCATGTTCCGGCAACAACTATATCAGCACAGCACAGTATGCAGCACCCCAAGATAACATTCCCAGGAGAGCAGGCTTTCGCCTGCCAGTCTAAACAATTCTGCAAACAGTTCACTTTCTCACACACTGGAACTTCGAAATGGTGAAAATAAAGGCAGTTCACTATATGTTTTGCAGGCCCTTTGACACTCATACATCACAAAGAGAAACAAAATCCTACCCCCCCAAAACATGTCACAAAATTATACCAATTTAATGAACTATACAATTATTTCTTTTATTATCTCATAAAGGACAAAATTATAGAATTCCAAAATATTTTTTAATTTTCCCGTCAAAACACATACAATATAGCCAAAACATCTTCCTTTATTTCTTTGCCCTGCTATTTCAAGTACAGCGTTTCTCAACAACTAAATTATTTTAAGAAAATTTTCCCCATAGAGCCCACCCTCCCTTTGTTTTTTCTTAAGCTAGTGTTCTTAAGGTCATAAATTGTCCAATCTTTTGTGATTTTTCTTTGAGTGACTTTTTCTTTGAGTCTCACGTGTCTCATCCTGCTTTTTATTTTCGTTCTTATATTTGCGAACTTTATCTCCGGAATTTGTTTTTCTGCTTCAGCTCCTGGCTTATTTTCTTTTAAATCAGATATTTGCTCTCAATCCAATCCCAAATATTCCATTACAGTTTTAATATTCCATCGTACTGTGTCCTTCATCATTCGGTATACAAATGCCTCAGATAGAACAGATAGATTCAAAGCTATATTTTGACCTATATCCATAAACCCTGGACCTAAATCTATTACTAGTCATTTTGCTTAATTCCTTAAGAAAGGGTTTAATTAGGGATCGGGACAATGGGACAAATTTCGCAATTTTTTATTCATATCCAATCTGGAAGGTTCTGGTATCTAATCTCATAAAAAACCTTTCAAAATTGTTTCTTTAAAAAGGGTTTAAAAGGCAATTTGTTAAAAAAACTTTTTAAACTTTTTAAAAACCTTTTTAAAAAATAGTTAACAAAACCTGTTTTTTGGTTGGGTGGATTTCAAAAATCGGTTCACCTATTTTTGCATACTATTATTTGCGAACTGGCAATTTTTTTTTCCTTAAGGATTCGGAGGATTTGAGGATTTGCAGACTCGCTTGGCCTATCTTAGAATTTTTAATCATTTAGCCCCATTGCAGCTAAATGCCCTTTGTTGATATAGGGCAGATACACATACAGTAACACCATAATATATATACATTTCTATACCTGCTTTCTGTGCTTTGATAACTTTAGCTATTTAGGTTGGTTGGGAGGAATGCCATGTATTTAGAGACAAAAGGAACATTCACTCACAATTTGGTAAATATCTAGACAGGTAGTCTTAATTAGTGATTTTTCCATAAGTCCTCCTTGGTTCTCAGACTTCATTTAACTTTTCGCTTTCACACTCTTCTTCTTTAAAGAACAAAAAACAGAACACACACCAGCCTACCTTTTCAGGTTCTAGTTGGAAGCCTCCATAATCAGTTTTTTTTCTCCAGGTTGAATTTCATGTTCTCTGAAGCCTAAGTTGGGGAAATGCAGAAAAGCAGCAACGTGTCACAGGACCCTGCAATGATGTTTATTATTAAGTGTCAAACACTACCTTCACTGATGTAGCCCTCCATGCTTTTTGTTCACTTTCAGAAAGGTTCTTTCTCAAGTATTTTGGCTATTGTGCCTCACGGTTCGCCCTGGAGAAAACCCCCTGGAGAGAGTTGGTCCTAACCCAGCCCCATGGCTGTCGCTGTGAAGCTCTTGTGGGCTGCTCGTGCCAGGGAGATCTCACTTTCGCCTGCCTGTGACTGCGTTGTTGCGTTCTTTCCATCATGGCCCTCTTCAGATGGTTCAGGGTAAGGGGTCACACCTCCCCCTCGCCCTGGCCAGAGAGATGGGGACACGAGATGGCCACTGTGTGTGGGGGGTCCATTTTTTGTGTGGTTTGCATCTCTCCCCCCTTTCAGGCCCCTTTGGGGCATCCGACTAGGAGGCCAGCCCTCCCTTCCTTGAGAGGTTCCCATTTTATCTCCTTTGCAGAGCACTGTGGAAAAGAGGTGCCCCCTCTTCTGCTGCATGAACCGCTGCACCAAGAGGACTTTCCCAAGGCCCCTCGAAGTAAGCCCCCCAGCCCTCTCTTTCCCTTCCAGGGCAGGGCCTCCCCCTCCCTCCCCACACACTTCATGTCCCTGCACCCAGGGGAAGCACAGCCAGCCAAAATAGAGATGGTGCAGGAATGCAAAGAGGGTCTGCCTTTGTATTGGCCTCCAAGTCATCACTGAGAGTTTTAGCTGGAGCTTGGAGTCAGTGCAGCTGGAGTGGAGGAGATGGAGGCCCTCGTGCTCTGAGGGACTTCCTACTATCTCCTCTCTGGTCACAGTGGAGAGACTTCAGAGCTGGCCTGTGCCCTTAGTATTCCCGGGGCGAGATGGATTCTTTGGGGCTCCTACATGTCCTTCGCCTTTTCCTGCCATTGCAAAGTCCAGAGCCTGAAGCCAGCATTTCAGTGGAGTCCCCGCCTAGCATACATGGTGGAAAAGCTTCCTTCATCACGGGGTAGAAAGGAGAGTCTCTGATTGTTACAAGGGGTCGTCTCATTTCTCCCTTTGCCTCTCCTCCCACCCTCATGGAGCGTGCCCATAACATCCCTTTTCCTTCCAACTGGCCAGGAGGAAAAGAATCCTCCCTTGACCTACATGCAAGCAGCTCTGGGGGAGGAAGGGAGCTTGGATTGTGCATAGAATTTCCTTGGGGATCTCTGGTCACCCACAATAGGAAGTTGAAAGCCTCTTTCCCATCTCGACTTCTTTTCCACTCCAGTAAAAAAGCGAGCCAACCAGGCACACATTGATTTAGTTTCTGTTGGATTGTCGGTTCAAGCAACCCCAGGCAGGTCAGCCAACGGCGAGGAATGCTGGGGGTTGCAGTCTGATGGGTGGTGCTCAGGACTTCCCAAGTTGGCTTGAAGGGGAATGGAGCTGCTCCTGAGTCGGAGGAGAGGACAAAGCCTTTCGGTAAGAGGTCCAGGTGTTTCTCTTTTTTTCTTTGCCAGGGCTCCGTGGTACAGAGGATACTTCCTTCAGGTCTCTACATCCCTGGGAAGTATCCTCTGCTCCCACCAGCTGGCAAGAAAGAAGAACGCCTGGACACTCTTCTACCGAGCTTCTGTCCTCTCCTGCAATCGCTCACTCAGGAGCAGCTCCATTTGCCTTTCAACCAAGCTTGGGAATCCTGAGCGCCACCAAGTATATCATCAGACTGCAACCCCAAGCACCTCCTTCGCCGTTGGCTAACCTGCCTGGGGTTGCTCTTACGACAATCCAACAGAAACTGATGGATGCCTGTACCTGGGTTGGCTCAGCTTTTACTGGAGTGGAAAAGGGATGGAGGAGTGGGAAAGAGGCTTTGGAGTTTCTCCTGTGGGTGACCAGAGATCCCAGAGGAAATTCTATGCACAATCCCGGCCCTTTCCTCCCCAGAGCTGCTTTGCATAGTAGAGGGAGAGTTCTTTGCCTCCTGGCCACAGAATGTGGACCATTCGTGGGATGTTATCGGGCACGCTGCAGTGAGGGTGGAGGAGAGGCAAAGGGAGGAAGTAAAAAGACGACCCCTTCATGGATCAGAGAGACTCTCCTTACCCGTGATGAAGGAAGCTTTTCCACCATGTATGTCCCACGGGGACTCCACTGAAATGCTGGCTTCCTGAGGCTCTGGAGAGAACTGCAATGGGGCAGGAAAAGGCAAAGAAATGTCAGAGCCCCAAGAATCCATCTCACCGGATGATACTAAGGGCACAGCGGCTCCTCTGAATCCTGTCTCCAGCTGTGACCAGAGGGATGGTCTGGCTAGGAAGTCCCTGGGGAGCCCCATCAGGCCTCCATCTCCTCCACTCAGCTGCACTGACTCCAGACTGCCGGGCTGAAAACTCTCAGTGATGACTTGGAGGCCAAGGTGCAAAGGCAGACCCTCCCTTTCATTCCTGCACCATCTCTATTTTGGCTGGCTGTCTTCCCTGGGGGTGCAGGGACATGAAGGTGTCCTGTGGGGAGGGAGGGGGAGGCCCTGCCCTGGAAGGGAAGAGAGGGCTGGAGGGGGGTTCTCTCACTCTTGGAGGGGCCTTGGGAACCTCCTCTTGGTCGCGGTCTTCATGCAGCAGAAGAGGGGGCACCTCTTCCAGTGCTCCTGCAAAGGAGATAAAATGGGGAACCTCTCAGAGGAAGAGGAGGGCTGGCCGGCCTCCTAGTCCCTGGATGCCCCAAAGGGGCCTGAAAGGAGGAAGGGGGTCCAAACTTGAGCAAAAATGGACCCCCCCCCACACACAGTGGCCATCTCTGCCTCTCCTATCCCTCTGTGGCCAGCGGCGAGGGGAGTGTGACCCCTTACCCTGAACCATCTGAAGAGGGCCATGATGGAAAGACGCAACAACGCAGTCACAGGCAGGCGAAGGTGGGGTACCCTGCACGAGCAGCCCACAAGAGCTTCACCCACAGCGACAGCCAGAAAGGCAATGGCTCGTTTCAGTTGGGCTCACAACTCTCTCATCTCCAGGGCGACCGTGACAGGAAACAATGGCCCGGAATTCTTGCAGAAAGAACCTTTCTGAAAGTGAACAAAAAGCATGGAGGCTACATCAGTGAAGTTAGGGAAATATTGACGCTTAATAATAAACATCATTCAGGTTGCTGTAGACTCGTTCTCTTTTCTGCATTTCCCAACTTAGGCTTCAGACATGAAATTCGGCCCTTTCCCATTCGAGAAAGAAAGCTGATTATGGAGGCTTCTTTGCATGCAAGAACCTGAAACGTGCGCTCGTGTGTGTGTTCTGTTTTTTGTTCTTTAAAAGAGAGAAGAATCTGGAGACTGGAGAAAAGTTAAATGAAGTCTGAGAGCCAAAGAAAGCCTTTCCACTGGAAAAATCACTAATTAAGCCTACCCCTGTCTAGATCTACCAAATTGTAGTGAATGTTAGTTTTGTCTCTTGAATACATGGCATTCCTCCCAACCAACCTAAATAGCTAAAGTTATAGAAGCACAGAAGAGCAGATTATAGAAATGTATGTGCTACGTGTGTGTATGTGTATCTGCCTCTGTATATACGCGGAGGGTAAATGGGGGGCGTTTAGCTGCAATGGGGCTAAATGATTAAACCTAAGGATGGGCCAAGCGAGTCTGCAAATCCTCAAATCCTCGAATCCTTGGCAAGGATTCCAACACTCGCAAATCCAAATCCCTGTGCAAAAATAGGTGGACCGAATCTTTCAAATCCACCAACCAAAAACAGGTTTTTGTTAAGCTCTGTTTTTAAAAGGTTTTAAAAAGTTTAAAAAGTTTTTTTAACAATTGCTTTTTAAACCCTTTTTTAAGAAACAATTTGAAAGGTTTGACATTTATGAGATTCGTGGGTTCCCAGAACCTTCCAGGGATTCGGATATGGATTTTGATTCGGAAAATTCTGCATTGTCCGATCCCTAATTAAACCCTTGCTAAGAAATTAAGCAAAATGACTAGTTAATAGATTTGCAGGTCCAGGGTTATGGATATAGGTCAAAATATAGCTTTGAATCTATCTGTTCTATCTGAGCATTCTATACGAATGATGAAGGACACAGTACGATGGAATATTAAAATATTGTAATGGAATATTTAGATCAATTGAGACAAATGTGTAAGTATTAGTTTAAATAATTAAAGAAAATAAGCCAGGAGCTGAAGCAGAATAAAAATCCCGGAGATAAAGTTCGCAAATATGAACGAAAATAAAAAGCAGTAGAGAAACACGTGAGATTTTCAAAGAAAAAGTCACTCAAAGAAAGTAAGGGAAAAAATGGGAATAATTATAAGACCTTAAGAACTAGTCTTTGGAACACTAGCTTTAAGAAAAACAAAGGGAGGGTGGGTTCTATGGGGAAAATTTTCTTAAAATAATTTATTGTTGAGAAACGCTGTACTTGAAATCACCAACTAGAGCAGGCAAAGAAAATAAAGGAAGATCCTTTTGGTTATATTGTATGTGTTTTAACAGGAAAATTCGGACTGTCTTTGGAATTCTATAATTTTGTCCTTTATGAGATAATAAAAAGAAATAATTGTATAGTTCATTAAATTGGTATAATTTTGTAGCATGCCTTTTTGGGGGGGGTAGGATTTTGTTTCTCTTTGTGATGTATGGTTTCTGTCAGAAGGTATGAAACATATAGTGGGACTCCTTGCTTCACCATTTCGAAGTTCCAGTGTGTGAGAAAGTGAACTGCTTGCAGAATTGTTTAGACTGGCAGGCGAAAGCCTGTTCTCCTGGGAATGCTATTCTGCGGTGCTGCGTACTGTCTGTGTGTCGTCTGGTCTTCCGGAACATGCAGCTGCGTCCGTGTGTGTTACGAGACACAGCGTTGTTATGACTCTGACTTGTTGTTCACTTGCTGTTCGTGTATTCGTGTCTCTCGTACGTGCCTACTTAACAACAGTCACTGCAGGGTTTTTGTCGGACTTCTGTTTTCTCTCTTCGGCTCGAGATGGCTAGCTTTGCTGTGACCTAGTTCAGCTTGATGCATTATCTGCAAGAAACCCAGTTAAAGCGCTAGCTGGCTTCTAGAGTGCTTCCTTAACTCTTTTAGAGCAGGCAAGAATGTCTGAAGTGGGTTTTATTTTTCACAAGTTTTTTCCCTATTTTGCAACAGTTTTCTTATACTCTTTTTCTGTTTTCTTCTTTTCTTTACTCGTCTGTTATTATTATGTCTGGTCTATTTCCTAATAAAAAGATTGTAATTTTTATAAGGAAATAGACCAACATAATAATATTACGTGCGTGTGCGTGTGTGCGTTTGTGTGTGTTTATCTATCTGTCTATCTCCCTGGTTATTTGTATATGTATGTGGGTGAAAGAAAGCCAGTGAGAAAGCATTCCTCCAAGGCAATAAAAAAATCCACAATCCTCCGGGGCGGGGGTGAAATCCCACTGAGAAATTATTTAGTAATTATGGGCCATTTCCACCCTACACTTTTCTAGTGCTGTCATTCCACTCTCAGCCTCCTGTGGAATTCCTCCCTAAACTGCAACCCCGGGATTTCATAGGAGGTTGAAAGTGGGAGAATGGCACTATAAGAGGCTAGTGCAGAAATGGCCTTGGTTTCCCTATTCCTTCATTCCATGGGAAGGAGAGAAAGAGGGAGAGAAAGAGAGGCTGCCTGTGATTGGTCTGCTCTTGGGCCGCCAGCAGAGACAGACCACAGGATTGGAGGAGGACTGGACTTGGCTCCCCGGTTGCCACGGGCAACGGGTGGCAAACTTGGTCTAGGCCTATACCATGGCAGATCATCAGACTCTAGCTACCTGACTCCAGATAGCATGGCCACTTACGCCTTGGAGAAAAAAAGTCTACAGGGAGATGCTGAGTTAAATAAAATGTGGATCTTCTAATTTATATGCATAGATGCACATTTAGAAATAATTGATGTAATTTATATAGCAATTCAAAACATCTCACTCTTGATGGCCAATGTCGAGATACCTGTATTTCCTGATTATTATGGTTCTTTATCCTTAAATTAAACTTGGAGTGAAAAGCTTAAATATAGTATGCGTTTAAATAGAGGATTGTCCTCTGCAAAGTGGATTAGAAGAGTATGAGGGGTTAAATGAGGGGTGGGCAACAAAGGCCCTTTTCGCGGCGCCAGCGCTTGCGTGTCGGTGAAGGGCGTCTCGTGCAACAACCCTCTCCTGAAACACCGCCGCTTCCCCCGCTTCCCTGGATTCCTCGAAGGAATCAATCCTCGAAGGAGCTGCACAAGACCCAAGGGCTGCGCGTTGCCCACCTCTTTATTAGATGGACAAAAAAGTGTGAGCCGGTATGAGGAAAACCTATATTGTTGTAAAAAATACTATATGTATGTATGTATATGTACGTGGTATGTGTTTGTATGCACGTATACACGCACACGTGCATGCACGTATATATGTACGTATGTACGTACGTATGTATTTCACCTCTCTCTTTTTCTTTCTCTCATATCTGTTCAGGGCATCTGGGAATCTGCTGTTTCTTGCCAAATGCCACTGCTGATGTTCAGAGTCCCATGGGAGACTTAACACCTTTGCAGTTTGCTGAAATGTTTGGTAATGAAAGTATAACCGGCCTTATAAAAATGCACTTGAAGAAATTTAAGCTTGAAAAGAAACTATGTGCATGATCAGCTTTTACTGACAAAAGTTCTGTAGAGTTTATTTTGATGGAACTGTACTCATTTTGTATTAAAGCTTCCCCGCCCCAATATTTGGGACGTGCTAGTGCTTTCTTCGTTAAGAGTGTGGTATTTTTTTCCTAGCGGTGCTGCTTGTGTTACTAATTCCATTTCATATCTGTAAAGAAAAATATCCAAGGCTGCTTCCTGATTTTCTTGTCCTCCTGGTTTTCCCTACTGAGATTGACTGCAGCAGAGGACGCAAATTGGTGGAGGGGGAACAAAAATAACATAGCTCCTCAGTGAATGAAGACCAGCAATGAAGTGGAGCCACACCGGAGTGCTAAGAGCTTTGGATTTGCAGGGACGATGCATCTTCTGTCTCCTGCATAGGCTCCCCTCTTCCTTCTTAGTTTAAATCCTCACTGTGGGGGAAATATCGCTGCGAACTATCCCTGTTATTGTGCAAAATAGGTCAGTAGGCTTGATCTTGAATGGATCATTCAGAACAATTAGCTTTAGGAAATACCTGCTCCTGCAGGGGATGATAACCGTTAGAACTGTGTGTGTGGTTTGGTTTTGTCTTTTTTGCTTTGGTATGGGTTGGAAATCAGGTGGCCCTCCAAATGTGGCAGGACTGCAACTCCCTGCAGCCTTAGTCAGCATATCCAATGCTGGGACCTGCAGTTCAGCACTTTCTCAAAGGCTATGCAGTTACCAGCCTAGTACACATCGAAAAAGTTGCCTCAGATTTAGAATTCTTCAGGAAGTGATCTTGTCACAATGAGTGCCTCCCTTTCAAAATTTAACACTACACCAACTATGGTAGAATACTATTTCTGCTTCTGTCTTTAAAGATATTCTAAATAAGTTGTGGGTTAATTCAGTTACATTTTTATAGTGGGAATAATCCTACTGATTACTTCAAAAATAGATCAAGAATTATAAGAACTAAAACAAAGAGCAAACAATAACCATTTTTTGAGGAGTTGGAAGTCAATTGTGTACCTATTTAATTCCCCTTTTTGTTTTGGTTGTCTTAAGTTTAGTAGTTTAGTAATTGTTTAGATAGTAACTTGTGTATTAGTTTAGTTTGATGGATAAAGTTTCTTATGTTATTTGTTATAGTTTTGACACCTTTTTATGTTGTTTTCTGTTATTTAAAAGTATGTTAAGAAAAAATATGATAAAAAATTAATACTATACAGTACTTCTGACGGAAGCAGATAGGAAGACGACATCATCATCATCATCATCATCATCATCTCTTTCTCCCAGTATGTGACTCAAGGCGGCGTACAGCAGTTACAGAAAACGCAGGTAAAAAAATACCAAACACAAATATTAAAAATATCATTAAATTATCCATAAAATTAAAAGCAATCTAAAAATAAGAAAATAACAAATAACATAGCCAGTATAGCAAAGTTCTGCAAGATAGCCTTAAGCAATCAGTCTTGAAAGGACTGCCAAAAAAAGTCTTAACCTGCCTGCAGAAAGATAGCAAAGGGGGTGCCATTGTACCTCTCCCCTTTGGGGGAGTGAAGTTGAAGATCCTGGGGGCAACCACTGAGAAGGCTACACCCCATGTTCCCACCTGATGTACCTGCGAGGGTAGCGGAACAGAGAAAAGCCCTCTTCATAGGGCCTTAAAAGCATAAGCAGGCTGATATTGGAGAATATGCACGGTAACCTTACTATAGACTGCATGGCAATCTTACTATGCACACCATTTTGCTGAGTACAGGTAAGAGGGATAAAAAGGTATCTGTGATCAATTGGCCACATTGCTTGGTAGGAGACTCTGCTCCCTCTCCATCTCCTGAAGCTGTAATATGAGGATTGTTGTCCTGCCATCCCCACCACCTAAGATAAATTGGGCTACGGAGATAAACCGTAATGAGAGAAGGAGATGGGGACTGGTGGCGTAGGAAAGTGAGCTGAGATATTAGAGGAAAGGGAGTCCCAGCCTCAGTGTGTCTAATTCATTGGCTCCAAGGGAGTATCCACAGTGCAGAATTGTGGGATCTGTAATTTGGTGAGGTACAAAGAGTTATCTACTGCACTAGAGCAGTGATTCCCGAATTCTACTCCAAGTGTTTTGGACTTCAGTTCCCAGAAATCCCAGCTGCTTTGGCCAGTGAGGAAGGATTCTAGGAGCCAAAGTCCAAAACACTTGAAGCTCAGAGTCTGGGAAACACTGCACTAGAGTTTTCTGGGAGAGGAGTCTTAAGGCCCACCAAACTACAGATCCCAGGATTCCATAGGACGGAGCCATGGCCGTTAAAGTAGTATCAATGTGCTGTAATTGTGTAGCACGGACGTACTTGCAGCATTCATTTGGGAGGAGGTAGCAATGACTGAACCGTGTCGGAATCAGCCCGGGAGGTCACAGCTTCCTGAGCTACTTCTTCTAATCGTATGCAGTTAGTATAATTGGAATAACATTTACTGGAAAAAGAGAGGCTGTGAAGTTACAGTAATGTGCCAATGTTGTACAATTCTCCAGTTGTTAAATTCAGCAGATGGTGCGTCAGCCACCGAAGAATGGTACAACGGCCTTAAAAACCACAAGAGGTGGGAAAAGACTTTTGGAACCTCTTCACTGCTCTCACAGTTTGAAAGACCTCTTGTAGTCATGAAGGCTATAAATTAGGGATCTGGCTTTAAGCTGAAGAATCAGCTTTAACCAAGTAAAAATATTCTAGCCATCTAAAAAGGTGATTAATTGAGCAGCAGATTTTAACACTTAAAATGTTCTGTGCAATATGTATGCTTCTAGAAAGTGCAGGTGGCAGCCCCTTTCCTAGAAGAGGCAGCCTATCTGTTGGAACAGAGAATCTTGCTTCTAGATAACGTCTGCTTCAAGACATGCACGTTGTTAAATACGCTGGCTTTTTAAAATTAAAAGAGCTGGTTTTTCCTCGCATGCAAATTTATATGAACATAATGTATGAATCCATTAATTAAATCTCACATAATCAGCTCAGATTTATCTGGGTAACAAGCAGTGTACTCATCTGTACACATTTCCCAATTTGTCTTTATATCAGAGAGTTTCAATGGACTACGGTCAGCTTAAAGGGCATATATGTCCTTCTCATTTTGGTAACCTTTCAGGATAAATATGATGGGTCTGCCCACATATCATGCTGAACTATTGTTAAGAAAACTTATTTGTGGCTTAATCATTAAGCCTTACTATGACTTATTAATAAACATCCATGTTTTCCAATCAACCAACAAACCAGAGCTGGAGCCCAGGTTTAAAGTACTACAAACTATGATTTGCAAACCCAAATGTAATTTCACATGAAATCTGACCTGTTAAATTGTATTTTTAGCCATCTCTCTGCATCTAGTGGTAGAAGTGCTGAACAAATGTAAAATGGAAATTAATGGCTAGAAACCACATTTTCTTCATGTGTAAGCAGAAACCATTGTTTGGGCTGTAAATTATGGTTATTGCTATACACAGATTGGCACAATGTCTGCATTAAGCCAATAATCTGTCTGTCCTCCGGCACGTCAATAGATAATGTTCACATTGTCTTCCAGACACATCTCTGGATGTTAGGTCGGTTGCCTGTGAAACTTGAGAAGGAAACTGGGTTCTGCAGTATGGAGTCCTCGTAGTGGTTGATTGTTTTGCGTCAGTCAAGAGATCAGAGCTGGTAAACTTTGTGGGGGAAAAATTGTTACGAGTGAGATGTTACTGAGCCAGATATTGATCTTACACACTCAGCTAAAGGGTCGATTCTTTTCTACTGACTTTCCTAGCTTTGCAAGGATGTTGTCTGCCAGTGCATTTACAATGTATTTGTATCTGGTCACCTCTTCCTTCCAGTGTTCCATGTGAAAATAATAAAACCTTACTTGATCAGTGTCTACTTTACAGGATTCTGTGCACACACATTTGGGTTGGAATGTTATGTTGTAACACAGAAACTGGGGCAGTTTTGGGTGTGCTGTTGAATTGCTGTTGAATACCTACACAGATTCCCAGAAGCTTTCTTTGCATGGAGTAGAAGACAGAATGTACATTAAGAATACTTTATTACTACAAGCACATGGTTTTTTTAAAAAAATAAGAGAACGTAGACAATGTAATACTGAATATTACATTCCTGTTTCTGTGTTACAAGTAAACATCACTGAGAATTTTTACGCAAGAGCTTTGTTACACAAAGTTACAAGTAACCTAGTTTTAAAATCTTTGACGAGTTTCTTGATTTTCTCATGATCAGATTAACACTAAGAAAAGCCATGCTGCTTCTATCCAAGGCCCAATCAAGTCTGGTTTTCTGTTATCATGATGGAGAACTGGATGTCTGTGTGAAGTCCTCAAGCAGGATTAAAGCATAACCCCACCTTCTTGCACAGTATCCCTTGGTCTTGGAGGTAACATATACGGTAGCTATCACAATTAGTGCCCGCAAATGGACTTATCCTCCATGGCATTGTATACCTTCAGTCATTTCTGATTTATGACGACCCTGAGACTAACCTATCATGGGGTTCTCTTGCAGGATTTGTTCAGAGGGGGTTTGCTATTGCCATCTACCGAGGCTGAGAGAGTGTGACTTGACCAAGCTCGCTCAGTGGGTTTCCATGTCACAGTAGGGATTTGAATTCTGGTCTCTCAGAGTCCTGGTTGAGCGTTTGAACCACTATGCCACACTAGCTCTCTCTTATTCTGCACAGATCTGTCTGATTTTCTTGTAAAGCTGCTCCAGACGTTGGCCATCAGTACATCTTTGGTAGAGAATCCCTTCATTTATCTGTGTGCTACGTAAAGGCAAAATTTTCTAAACCTGACCTGCTACCTCCCACCACTCTGCTACGCTGGATAATCTTGAGGCTGAGCATTATGAGAAGGAAGATTTCTCAGTAACCACTTTCTTCTATTGCGAATAGTTTTGTATATCCCTCTTTTGCCTGTCTTTTTTTCTAACCGAAAAAAGCCTCCAATTTTGTAACAATTATAATGTCGATTTTCTTCCCAGGGGAATTGTTTCTGCTTCTTGCCTCTAGTTGCCCCGTTTGGCATTTTTCCTATCTCCTTTTTATTTTATTTCTTAGGTTACGTATGCCCACAACGCAGCCCATTTCTGCACTACGCTCTTATAGCACGATTCTCCCACTTTCAACATCCTATGGAATCCTGAGGTTTGCAGTTTCCGGCTGGCCCCTCCAGAAACTGCAAACCCCAGGATTCCACAGGATGTTGAAAGTGGAATAATTGTGCTATAAGAGTGTAGTGCGGAAATGGCCGCAGTCTGGAATTTTTAGTTTGAACCAACAAAGCTAAAATAATACCCAACACAGAAACCTAAGAAAGTAATTAACACATTCGAATATATTGGATTAAAGGCAAGAAGGATTCACCTAATACGAATCTGAGATGATGATGGTGGCAATAATGATTTTAGTTTTCTTTCTTGCCTTTTTGCCACCAATGAGACCCAAGTCAGCTTACAGATTATTAGAACCAGTACAGATACATATGAAAACATTGGATAAAATCAATCAGTACAGACAAAACCATTTAAAATTCAGTGGAAGGCAGAATATAAACAGTCAACAAAACTGCATGCCCTTACGAAGGCCCTCACAGTTCATAAAAGCTGGATGGAAAAGGAAAGTCTTTGTTTGCCAGTGGAAGGAGAACAAGGAGGCAGCCATCCTAGCTTCTCTAGGGAGTTCCACATTCTCGGGGAAGCCACCAAGAAGGCCCTTATTGCGATTAGGCAAAAAAGTTTCACCACATATCCAGCGCATCTTCATTCTGAATCCAGTGGATCAGCCGTAGAGCTGTTAGTACTACCCCTCGTGCTAAATGTCAGATTTAGATGTCGTGTAGTGGACAACTGTGATGATTACATAAATCCTTTTCTGGGCGCAAAAGAACTGTACAATCAGTACCAAATCTACTCTGCTTTGCCACCATAAACCACAGTGGGATTTTATCAGGCCACCGCTGCCCCGGACTAAAGAAGAATCTGGTGGGGGCAGTGGCAGCGGCGGGCCAGGTTTGGGTGGAGGGGCTGCCTTTCCTCCTGCTGCTGCTGCCACCACCCTGGGCCGAGGAAGACCCTGGTGAAGGTGGCGGCAGAGGCTCAGGCTCAGGTGGAGGGGCTGCCTCCACTTACCGAATTACTTACTGGATTACTGTGTCGTGAAATGATGCATGTCTAAAAAGTGTGTCACCAACATGAAACATCCGGAAAGCTCTGCTTTAGGTTATGTTGTTGTCGTGTGTCTTCAGCTTGTTTCCAACTTACGGCACTGCTAAGTCGAACCTACGTCAGGGTTTTCTGGGGCTGAGAGTTCATGACACACCCAAGATCACCCAGCGGGTTTCCATGGCTGAGCAGGGAATTGAATCCTGGCCTCCAGGTCTCGAACCACGACAGCACATTGGCTTTAGGGTACACAAGTCCCTAAAGTTGCTAGCCAGTGGTCAGTCTGGCTGGGGGAACCTGGCTGTTGTAGTCCAAAATGACCTCTTCTAAGCTTTGGGATGAAGATGATGTTGTTTTAAGGGGATGATATTGCTATCCAACCCATTACTGAGGCCCATCTGCTAAACAGAGAAAATGACCTATTTTGCTTCTAGAGATTCTTAAATTCCACCCAGGTCAAGTACCGATGAAAAACAGATAAAAGAGATGACAGTCTATTGAAAAAGCACAAAGTCTAGTGTTTCTGGTTTTATGATCTGATTGGAGAAGCTCCTTTCATAGTATGGAAAGCATTTTTGAAACAGCTTTTTTAAAAAAAATGTTTTTATACTTCAAACATCATGAATACCATACTTTATCACTACGTTTTCATGACACATCAGAGGGGATGAATAATATGTGACTTAAAATGGAAATCTGAAATGAAAAATCAACTCATTTTTTTTCACTCTGGGACCTAGAATCTAGGTCGCCAGCGTGCCCTCCATTTACAATAATTTGGAAAGAATTTAAACATTTGCATTAAGTTCTGTATATCAGTTTCAATCATATGTCAGTCATCAGGCAATGTCATTATTTTATGATAGCTCTAGTGATCTCAACTGTATGCTTAAAATAAACACTTCTTTCACTTTCATCTTTACGGATGTGTGCCCCATATTGAAATCAACTGTTTGATTTCAATATGGAACAATTAACATTGGTTCTGTGGTCCCAATCTACTCCAGTAAAAAGTTTGAAGAAGATTATTTAAAAGCTGCAGAACAAGACTGCCCAAAAGATATAAGGAGTGAAAGTGTTTGGGGCTCTCTTCCTCAGAATCATATGCACTAATAGTTCATGAGTATCGGTTTTACATATTTTACATATAACAGCACTATATATGCAGGAAAAAGAGGTATCAGTATACTGTGAGGAAATCTGAGTTTTTTCAGAGCACACAAAGGGGTGAGGATAAAAGTAAGAGGCTAACTCTCCCACCCCGGTCTAATGAGGACTGAGCATGGTCCACTGGGCTTGAAATGTTGATTCA
>CAOKZL010005865.1:0-10441 GCA_948472985.1 Iguana delicatissima | reverse complement strand
CAAACACCAGGAAAAACACAAGCCGAATCGGGTTTAACCCCCAGTTAAAAGGTTTTCAGGAGGCAGAGATCTGTCCAGAGGGTTTCGGGGAGCGGGAGACAAAAAGGGTCGGGAGGGCTTCCAACTGCAAGCAAGGGGGCAGCCACGCCAAAAAACTTAAAGCACCCCCTGTAGGGGGGTGCTGCTTGTTATAGTTTCCTCTGCCTAGTCCATGCAGCCCCCCCTCTGGGGAACCCTTTTTCACCCTTTTCCTGCGTGTTTTGAGGGCTAGGGGGACAGCTGGCTGCAACTCCTCTGCATCATTGGGGTTCCCCTTTTCCGCCAGAGCTAGGGGAATTTAGTTTCTGTTTGCCCTTTCCCAAAGTGGGGGGATGTCGGGAGGTTACTTGCTCACTCACCGGTGGGCCCCCCGGACAATCATTTGCTCCTCAATCACAGCATCATTTCCTCCCCCCCCCCCCCCCCCCCCCCCCCCCCCCCCCCCCCCCCCCCTTTTTTTAAAAAAAACCTGCAAAAAAAAAAGGCTTTGTTTGCCTGGGGAAAAAGACAACAAGAAGGAAGAAAATGATTTTTGGAAGGGGGTTTTCACCCTGGGAGCAGCCTTTAACAACCCCCCATTTATGTTCACCCCAAAACAGGCCCTTTGGGGTTTGGGGGAAACCCAAAAGGAAAATTTCCTTTACTGAACATCTCAGAGCCCAGGGGGCTTGCAATATAAAGTATTTTTTGGGGGAACCCCGGGTCCCCAAGTTACATGGGGCTTCCTTATGACAAAAAGGGGCATTCAAATTTTTGCCCCTAAAATAGCAGCTAGCCTAGGGAAAGTTATTGAAAGAGATTTTGTGTTCTCTAAATCAGTTCCAGTTATTTTCGGGCTGCAGTTTTTGGGGGCCAGCTAAAATTTTGAACATGCTTCAGAGATGGGTGTATGTCCCAGTCCCCATCACAGATAACCCTTCACAAGTAGGTTCAGATGGATCACTACTTTTTACTTGTAAAAACCCCACACATTATAGAAAGCTGAGCATGCAGGCTGAGAGCTTAATAAGGGGGGCAAACCCTAAATCTCCATCTATTTCTTTGTTTTTCCCCTTTTTTGGCCCCCTCCCGTGCCCCCATGGCCCCCCAAATTTTTCACCTGTCACTTGGAAAAATTTGAAATTTAAATTTCCCCACAACTAAATCATTTCATTAGAACTATCCTTGTGATCTTGTTTTTTTTTACCCTCAAAATCTAAAATTAAAAACCCGTGGTTCTTAACCTTTGTTTCAACCCCGGAGATAGACTATATCCCATGGCTGATTGAAGAGGGGGGAACCCGTTTCAAAAAAGCTTTACAACTCCTCCATTTTTGGGATATGGGAAA
This sequence comes from Iguana delicatissima, assembly GCA_948472985.1. Lineage (NCBI taxonomy): Eukaryota > Metazoa > Chordata > Lepidosauria > Squamata > Iguanidae > Iguana > Iguana delicatissima. The sequence continues at coordinate 9,074 of CAOKZL010005865.1, read as the reverse complement.
CTTACCTCACTATGCAGACAAATTGTCCACTCTTTTCACTCACTATCGGGAATTCCCCTGCCCTTTTATCTGAGCCAGAGGGGGGCCAGTAGAGGCATGCGGCCTGCCTGTGTTTCCCGTTTTACATCCTGGAAAAAGGGATTAATTATTTCACCAGATAAACTGGGGAAATTTAAAATTTTTTGTGTTTAAGTTAGAACAGATATGAATGCTTTTATCTCCTAAGATTGTGCAAAGTCTTCATAGTGGCTGTAACCTACAAAGGAAATAAATTTCCTGCTTTTGGTAATTTATTGGTTGCTGAAGAAATATCTTTTAAATGGGTGGATTTGTCTTATTAGATGGGTTTTTTAAAAGGAGCGTTGAAAGAGAAAAACAAAGACCACCTCCGCCAAACCCTGCAAATGAAGAAATCCAATCCATGAGAGGTGTCCATAACCTCAATCTCAAAATCCCCATGAAAAAGGGGGTCCACCCACTCTCAAAACAGTCAAATTTTTTTTGTTTAAAAACGGTCCTATTGTTTTGGGAAATTTTTTCCTAAGTTTATCTAAAATTTCCTTTCTTGTCATTTGAATGCATTGATTTGGTTTTTTTCACCAGGGGGAGCAGAAACAAGCCCCACTCCACTTTCCCCATTAAACAAAAAAAAAAAGGGGGGGAAAAAATTTAAAAAAAAAATTTTATTTTTTTTTTTTTTTTCCCCCCCCGGGGAAAAAAAAAACCCAAATTTTTTTAAAAAAAAAATTTTTTTAAAAACCCCCCCTTTTTTTTTAAAAAAAATTTTTTTGGTTTTTTTTTTAACCCAAAAGGGGAAATTTTTGGGGGTTTGGGGGGGCCCCCAAAAAAAAATTTTAAAAAAAAGGGGGTTTTTTTTATCCAAAATTTTTTTCTTTTTTTCCAACCCCCCCTTTTTTTAAAAAAAAGGGGGGAAAATTTTTTCCCCCCGGTTCCCCAACCCAAAAAAAATTTTTTAAAAAAGGAAAATTTTTTAAATTTTTTTTAAAAGAAACAAAAACTTTTTCCCCCAAAAACCCCAAAATTCCCCCCCGGAAAAAAAAAGGGTTTTTTAAAAAATTTTTTTAAAAAAAAATTTTTAAAGGGGGGTTTTTTTAAAAAAAAAAAAAAAAATTTTGAAAAAAAAAAAAAAAAAATTTTTTTTTAAACCCCCCGGGGGGTTTTTTTTAATTTTTTTTTTTAAAAAAAATTTTTTTTAAAAAAAAACAAAAAAAAAAAAACCCCCAAAAAGGGGAAAAACCCAATTTTTTTTTAAATTTTTTTTTGGAAAAAAAAAAATTTTTTTTCCCTTTTAAAAAAAACCCCCACCCTTTTTAAAAAAAAAAAATTTTTTTTAAAAAATTTTAAAAAAAATTTTTAAAAAAAAAAAAAATTTTTTTAAAAAAAATTTTAAAATTTTTTTTTTTTTTTTTTTTTTAAACCCCAAAATTTAAAAAAATTCGGGGAAAAAAAAAAAAATTTTAAAAAACCAAAGGGGTTTTTTTAAAAATTTTTTTTTTCCCCCAAAATTTTGGGGGCCCCTTTTTTTTTAAATAATTTTTTAAACCCCCAAAAAATTTTTTTTTAAAAAACCCCTTTTTAATTGTTTTTTTTAAATTTTTTAAAATTTTTAAAAATTTAAAAATAAGAAACCCCCCTTTTTTTTTTTAAAAGGGGAAAAAAAAAAAAAAATTTTTTTTTTTTTTTTTCCCCAAAAATTTTTAAAAACAGGGGGGGGGGGGCCCCAAAAAACCCCTTTTCCCAAAAAAGGGAAGGGGTTTTTTTTTAAAAACCCCCCCGGGGCCTTTTTTTTTAAAAAAATTTCTTTAAATTTTTAAAAAATTTTTTTTTTTTTCCCCTTTTTCCCCCAAAAAAAAGGGGCCTTTTTTTAATTTTTTTAATTAAAAAAAAAAAAACCAAAAAAAAAAAAGGGGGCCCCTTTTAAAAAAAATTTTTTTTAAAAAAAAAAAAAAATTTAAAAAAAAAAGGGAACCAACAAAAAAGGGTTTTTTAAAAAAAGGGAAAAACCCAAAATTTAAAGGAAATTTTTTTTTTAAAATTTTAAACCTTTTTTTAAAAAAAAAAATTTTAAAAAAAAAAAAAAAAGGGGGTTTAAAAAAGGGGAAAAAAGGGGAAAAAGGGGGAAAAAAATTTTTTTTTTGGAACCCAAAAATTTTTCCCAATTTTTTTGGGGGGAAAATTTTTTTTTTTTTAATTGGGCGGGGATTTTTTTTCCCTTTAAAAAACCTTTTTTTTTTTTTCAAAAAAAATTTTAAAAAGGGTTTTCCCCCCTTTTTGGGTTTTTTAATTTTTTTAAAATTTTTTTTTTTTTTTAAAAAAAAAAAAAAAAAATTTTTTTTGGGGAAAAAAAAAAAAAATTTTTTTTCGGGGGGTTTTTTAATTTTTTAAAAAAACCATTTTTTTCCCGCCCCCTTTTTAAAAATTTTTTTTTTAAAAAATTTTTAAAACCGGGTTTTTTTTTAAAATTTTGGGCCCCCAAAATTGGGAAAAACAAAAATTTTTTTTTAAAAAAAAATTTTTAAAATTTTTTTTTTTTTTAAAAAAATTTTTTTTTTGGGGGAAAAAAGGGGAAAAACCCCCCCAAAAAAGGGTTTTTGGGGAAAAAAAAAAAAAAAAAAGGGGGGGTTTTTTTTTCCCTTTTTTTAAAATTTCCCCAAAATTTTGGGGGGGTTTCACCCCAAAAAAACCCCCCCCTTTTTTAAAAAGGGGTTTAAAAATTTCCCGGGCCAAAAAAACCCTTTTTTGGGGTTTCTGGGGGGAAAAAAAACCCCCGGGAAAAAAAAAAAAAAAATTTTTTGGGGAAATTTTTTTTTCTTTTTAAAATTTTTTTGGGGAAAGGGGCCGGGAAAAAAAAAAAAAAAAATTTTTTTGTTTTTTTAAATTTCCCCCCTTTTTTTTCCCTTTTTTTTTTTAAAGGGGGGGTTTTTTTTCCTTTTGGGGTTTCCCCCCCCAAAATTTTAATTGCTTTTTCCCGGAAAAATTTTTTCCCCCCCGGCCCCCCCAAAAAACCCCCTTTTTTTTGGGGGGGGGCCCCCTTTTTTTTTTTAAAATTTTTTTTCCCCCCAAAAAAAGGTTTTTTTTTCCCCCAAATTTCCCCGGTTTTTGGGAAAAAAAAACCCCCGGGGGGAAAATTTTTTGGGAAAAAAAGGGGGGGAAAAAATTTTTTGGGGGGAAAAAAGGGGGGCTTTTTTTTTTAAAAAGGGGAAAAAAAACCCCTTTTGTTTTTTTAAAAAAAACCTTTTTTTTTTTTTAAAAAAAAAGGGGGGGGGGAAGGGGGGGGGGGGGGAAAAAATTTTTTTTGGGGCAACTTTTTTTGGGGGGGCCCCCTTTTAAAAAAAACCCCCAAGCCCCTTTTTTTTAAAAAAAAAATTTCCCCCGGTAAAAAAAAAAAAAGGAAAGGGGGGGGGCCCCCCCCGGGGGGGGGGGGGGGAAAAAAACCCCTTTGGGGGGCGGGGGAAAAAAATTTTGTAATGCAATGTTTCCTCCTTGATGTTTTCTTTCTCTGATACTATCTCTAGTTTCTGTAGAATAGTGGAAAGGTGGCAGGATTTCTTATATCATCTTCCATCTGTTCTGTTTTGTTTTGTTTTTCAAATTTTCCTTCCACAAGCTTTCCTTTTTCGCTTTCATTGTGTATTCCTGCATGGCAGGGGGTTATATTTTCTATCTGCCGTGGCCTCTCTCTATCATTCTCTGACTCTATATTCCTAATTGCTATTTATTACGAGATTTATTATAATTCCTTTTCCCCCCTCTATTTTGATTGCTGCACTTTAAAATAATTTCTGCCTTCTATCTTGGCTCAGCTGGGAGTCTGGTTCACCTTTGTTTTTATTTTTGCTATTGCCTATTGTCACCAGTCCTCCAAGAGAGAGGAAATCGTTTCCTTCTTCTGAAACAGGGGAATGGTTGCTTTCAGGTTGTTTAGGGTAAGTAAGGATAACTAATATGTCCAACTGGAAAATCTACTTTATTTCTGTGTAGCAAACTCAGAATGAGAGTATAAGTAACTGCTCCAGGCTGAATGTAACATCACCTGTAGCTTATGAGCAATGCTGAAGTTAAGTTATACAGGAGAGTTGCTGCTGAAACAGAATGGGCCATCTGTGTCCTTGTACAACAGGGTGGGCAATCTGGAGGCTGACTTTCAGTTCCACTGCCTCCCTCCAAAATTTCCCCCAGCGCCTCCCAATGCCTTCTAGAGGAGCACATTGGCAATTTCATGATATTTTTAGCCCCTCTCCTGGGCTACTTTAGGTTTAGAGGAGGCCTTTTTTAAGCACAGGAAGTGGCCAGAGTTTACTTTTAGTTTACTTCAGTTTATTCTCCTAAAATGGCCCAGGATAAGCTCCAAAACATGGCAAAAATGTTCCCAAGACTCCTGGAGGACATTTTGATCTCTGTGTTCAACCCCAGGAGGTTCTGTGCCTGCAGGACCACATGCACATTGTGGGCCAGCTGGCCCCCTCCCCTAACCCAGGATTTCAGAGCCACTGTTTGAAAGTGGAATAATCGCGCCATAAGAGTGTAGTGTGAAATGGCCTGTGTCTACTCCTTGCTTTTTTTAGGAACTGGTTTGGCCTTCATATGGACCAGTGGAATTGAGACTTCCCCCCCTTCTCCCCACTCTCTGTTTTAGGCTTTATCATGCTGATGGCCTTGCTTTTTTTGTTTCAGATAGTTGAATGCAAGAAGGCAGGCTGGATACAGCATCAAGTCACACAGTCCCTGCCACGAATGGCTATCTGCCTGGTGCCTCCATTCCTGGCAGTGGCAATTATTGAGGAATGCAATGTTTTCAACACAAAAGTTTGAATATTGCGGTTTTCAACTGACAGTATTCAGAGAAAGACCTACATTTCTCTGTTATATTTGAGCTACAAATACTTACTGTTGGCACATGCATCTTGGCTCTGCTTTGGCTTCCAAATAAATTAGCAGATTGGTCAAAGATATAATCCGGTATTTCTATCAAATAACTTTTAAAGCAGTGGAGAAGAGGAAAAAATCATTAATCACTAATAATGAACAAAGAATTATTCATGCTATATACAGCCCATGGCTGTATTGTTTGAAAGTAAGCCTTTAATGTTCGGCTATGACATGGGGTGACAATATTTCTCAAGGGCATTGTTACAATCTCATTAGTGTTTGCCCCTCGCTCATTATAGGGTGTCTATTTTTGCTATTGTTAATGGAAATGTTTCTTGAATTCACTTTACATATTTTGCGTGTGTCTATTTTTGTTATTACAAAAAAAGTTATGTTTATAGCTCACTGTCTGAAAGCTGACTCTTAATTCAGCCATGTTTTCTGCATCATCTATATTAATGACAAGCCAAATAGTCTAGGTTTAATCAACTATTCCCTTCTGTTTGGAACCCAGTAATTAGCTGAAATAATTTATTCTGTATCATACAGTTTCTCCATCAGCCTAACAATTAGTACTATTGTTCTTTTTTCCATGTTGCGTACTGTTAAGAGAAACAGATAGTCACAAACAGTTAGCCCATGCACACTTGCTCTGAGGAGCTGTCCAGGCAGACAGAGGGCTACTACAATCCAGACAGCTGATTTCAGGTTTGAATGAATCCTGTTGCCTTGCTTGAATTTTGAGATCTTTATTTTATTTTATTTCGCAATGAAATATGTTCTATTATGCAATCACACACAGGCTGCTTTTCTCTTGATGGCCCTTGTAATTTTCAAACAAGGTTTGCAATGCAGGCTGTTTGGATAGAGAAACAGGCCATTATGTTCATTTCACAGCTATTGGGGGTGCTGGGTGGTGGATTGCTGCTAAAGCATTTTTCCAGGAGAGTGAAAACTTCTCCAGAAATAAGTAGATAATTTTGATCCCTAAGATAAGGAAGAAATAGGATTTTGTCCTCTTATTGCTCATAGAAAATGCTCATTATCAGTCACACATATCATCCTGTTCAGGTTTCCGTGCATTTGCATCATTTGCTAAGTCAGCCTATAGTGTCCTTTATTCACTAAAACCCAAACAACTCCGCCTGTTCCTCCTCCTAATGCAGTCATCTATTGTTTTTATTTTTTAAATAATGTATTTGTTAAACATACCTTTCCTCACTTGGGTCTGCAGAGGGAGGGAAAGTTGTGGAGAAATATTTCACTGTGAAAAGAAAAGGAAACTACATGTTGTTGCTGTGTGCCTTCAAGTCAGTTCTAGTTTATAGTCAGCCTGAAAGGCAATCTATTTATGGGGTTTCTGGACCTAAGAATGTAATTGACTAGCATGAGAATTGTATGGGCTTCCAGTGCCAAGTGGACTCATGTCCAAGTTTCCAGAGTTGTGGTCCAACACTCAAAGCACTACATCATGCTGAGCTTTCGCTGGAAAATGTATAGGCCAGTATTATTACATTTCACAACAACAACTTCATCCTTGTACCACAAAGCTGCTACTGCAGGCCATTAATCACCCACCAATTTCTGAGGCTTCCCAATACCACAACATACTCTGATTATTTATTTATTTTGTTTGTTTGTTGCAGTTGAGGCCTGCCAGACCCCCGGGGGGGGTTTTTTGGGAAAAAAGGGTTTAAAAAAAAATTTTTTTTCCCCCCCCCAAAAAAATTTTTAAAAATTTTAATTTTTTTTTTTTAAAAATTTTTTTTTTTTTGGGGGGGGTTTCCTTTAAAATTTTAAAAAAAAAAGGGGGGAAAAAAAAAACCCCCCTTTTTCCCCCAGCGGGGGTTGTTTTGGGGGGTTGGTTGGAAAACCCCCCCCTTTTTAAAAAAAATTTTTCCCCCTTTGGGAAAAAAGGGGTTTTTTTTAAAAAATTTTTTTTTTAAAAAAAACCTTTTTCCCCCCTTTTTTTTTTTTTTTGGTTTTTTCCCAAAACCCCCCCCCGCCCCTTTAAAAATTTTTAAAAATTTTTTTTTTAAAAAAAAAAAAAACCCTTTTTGGGGGGGCCGGGGGAGGGGTTTTGGGAAAAAAAAAAAAAAAAAGGGTTTGGGGGCCCCGGGGTTTTTTTTTGGGCGGGGGTTTTTTTAGGGGGTTTGGGAAAAAAAAACCCCCCTTTTGGGGGAAAAAAACCCCTTTTTTGGGGTTTTCCCCTTTCCAAAAAATTTTTTTAACAAAAACCCCCCCCCCTTTCCAAAAAAAGGGGGGGGTTTTTTCCTTTCCCCCCAAATTAAAATTTTTTTTAAAAAAACCCCAAAAAAACCCCCTTTTTTTAAAAAAACCCCTTTCCAAAAATTTTTTAAAAAAAATTTTTTTTTTGGGGGGGGGGGGCCCCCCTTTTTTGGGTTTTCCCCCTTTTTTTTTCCCCCAAAAAAGGGTTAAAATTTTTTTTTGGGGGGGTTTTTTAAAATCCTTTAAAAAAAAAAATTTTTTAAAAAAAGGGTTTTTTTTAAAAAATTTTAAAAAATTTTTTTTTAAAAAAAAATTTTTAAAAAAAATTTTTAATTTTTTTAAAAAAAATTTTTTTTTGGGGGGTTTTGGGGGGGAAAAACCCCCCTTTTTTTTTTTTAAAAAAAAAAGGGGAAAGGGGGAAAAAAAAAAAAAAAAACCCCCCCTTTTTAAAAAGGAAAGGGGGGAAAAAAAAAATTTTAAAATTTTAAAAATTAAAAGGAAAACCCAAACAAAAAAAAAATTTTTCCAAAAAAAAAAGGGAAAAATTTTTTTTTTTTTTTTAAAAAAAAACCCCTTTCCAAAAAATTTTTTGGTTAAAAAAAAAAATTCCCAATTTTTGGGAAATTAAAGGGGGTTTTCCCCCCAAAAAATTTTTTTGGGAACCTTTTGGGGAAAATTTTTTTTCCCCCAAAAAAAAAAAAATTTTTTTTTTAAAAAAAATTTTCCAAAACCCAGGGGGGGGGGGGGCCCCCCAAAAAAACCCCCCCACCCCGCCTTCCCCTTAAAAATTTTAAAAAAAAGGGGGGGGGGAAAAAAAACCTTTTTTTGGGGGGGGGGGGGGTTTTTTTTTAAAAAAAAAAAAAAATTTTTTCCCCCCCCCAAAAAAAAAAAAAATTTTTTTTTCCAACCCCCAAAAAATTTTTTTTTTAAATTTTGGGGGGTTTTCCCCAAACCTTTTTTCCCGGGGGGGGGGCCCCCCCAAAAAGGTTTTTTTTTTTTTTAAAAAAAAGGCAAAAGTTTAAATTAAAAAAAACCCCCCCCCCCCCCCAAAAACCTTTGGCCCTTTTGGGGGGGGGTTTTCCCCCCCCCCAATTTGTTTTTTTTGCCCCCCCCCCAAAAAATGGCCCCCCGGGGGTTTTTTCCGGGGGGTTTTTCCCCTCCGGGGGCCCGGGTTTTTTGGGGGCCCCCCCCCCCAAAAAAAAAAAGGGTTTAAAAACCCAAAAAAAAAAAACCCTTTTTTAATTTTTTTTTAAAAAAAATTTTTTTTTAAAAACCCCAAATTTTTTTTTTTTAAAAAAAAAGGGGTTTAAAAAAACCCTTTTTTTTTCCTTTTTTTGGGGGAAAAAAAAAAAATTTTTTTTAAAAAAAATTTTTTCCCCCCAAAAACCCTTTTTTTTTAAAAAGCCTTTTTTCCGTTTTTTAAAAAAAGGGGTTTTTTAAAAAAATTCCCCCCCCTTTTTTTTGGGGTTTTTTTAAAAAAATTTTTTTTTTAAAAAAAAAACCCCCTTTTTTAAAAAAAGTTTTTAAATTTTTTTAAAAAAAAATTTTTTTTTTAAAAAATTTTTTTTTTTAAAAAAAAACCCAAAATTTTTTTTAAGGGGGTTTTAAAAACCAAAAAAAAAAAATTTTTTTTTTTTTTTTTTTTAAAAAGCCCTTTTTTTTTTCCCTTTTTTTTAAAAAAAAAAAACCCTTGGGAAAAATTTTTTGGGGGGGAAAAAAACCCCCCCCAAACCAAAAAAAAAAAATTTAAAAAAAAGGTTTTGGGGGTTTTTTTTTGGGGGGAAAATTTTTTTTTAAAGGGGGCCCCCAAAACCCCAAAAATTTTTTAAATTTTTTAAAAAAAAAAAAAATTTTTTTTAAAAAGGGGAAGAAAAGGTTTTTTTCCCCCCGGGGGGGGGGGGGGGTTTTTTTTTTTAAAAAAATTTTAAAAAAATTTTTTAAAAAAAAAAATTTTT
>CAOKZL010005861.1:0-11732 GCA_948472985.1 Iguana delicatissima | reverse complement strand
CGTCTGTTTCTCTGAGTGTAGAATTATTTTTTAAAAAATATCTTTTTTTCTAAAAGATTCACCCCTTCCAACTTTTTATCCATTATAAATCTTTCCCTCATTGTCGATGCAAAAACCAATACATTTAAATCCTTCCTTTTCAATTTCTTCCCTCATTTAACTTTGGGTCCTATTTCGCTCTTCCTTCAATATATTTTCTAGCGTAACCACTTATCTTTTGGATCTTTCCATCTCCCATAATGCTTATGTGGAGACAACCATTTTGGGTTTTTTTCATATAATAATCTTCCAAAATTTAAAAATTTCAGAATGCTCTTCTTAAATAGTGGTTTTGAAAATCTTTATCAATTTTTTGCTTCCATACCACATGTATGCATGCCAGCCCATTGTTCCCTGCCCCTTTTAAATTTAACAACTCTTCTCCTGTAATGTTACCCAAATTTTAATCCATACTAACCCACTAGCAAAATAATATAATTTCAGGTCGGCAAATCAAAACCCCCTCTTTCCTTTTTTTCTGTTAAAAGCTTCCACTTAACCTAGGTCTTTTATTCCCCCAAAAACAAACTTTGAAATATCTTTCTGCCATTTCTTAAAGGGTTTTATCATTAATTATTATCGGCAGTTCTAAATAAGAAATTTAATCTGGGAAAACATTCATTTTATTGCTGAAATTCTTCCCAGCAAAACCTTAAAGAGTTCCAATTCTTAACGATTTTTTATTCTTTCCAAGTTTTTTTTAATTTTTCATACAACTCATTTTTCTTTTTGACAGCCAAATTCCTAAATATTTAATCTTCTTTTTACTTTAAATCCATCCCCCCAATAAAGTTATTTCTTCCCCCTTTTCTCATATTTTTTTTTAAAAATTTAATGTTTTTCTCTATTTATTTTTAAACCCTGCCCTTCTCCAAATTGATCCATTTTCTGATAAAATTTCCATGTCCTGTTCTGGGTTTTCCAAAATAACCATCATTCATCAGCATAAGCTCTTACTTTAAAATATGCTTATTATTTTCATCTTATTTCTGGATCACTTCTAACCCATTTAAAACCCTCCAAAATGAATAAAAAAAGTGGGAAAGTGGCATCCCTGCCTTGTTCCTTTTTCTATCTAAAATTTCGTTTTTCCCCATTAATAATCAATGTTGCATTTTTGTTCCTTAAATTTTTCCCTTTATCCATTTTAAAAAGAACCCCAATATCCTTTTCTCAACACCCTCATCATGAAATCCCATCGAAGATTTCAAAAGCCTTCTCTGCGTCAATAAAAATAATGCCAATTTCCTTTCTTATTCTTTTCATAATGTTCTATAAATTCAAAGCTTTTTATATTATTTCTATTTGCGTTTTGGAAGAAAACCATTTTGATTTTTAAATAATTTCTTGCAACATCTTAAATCTCTAGCCAATATATTAGTAAAAATTTTATAGTAAATATTAAGCAAGATATAGGACAATTTCCCTGGTTCTTTTAAATCCTTTCCTTCTTTTGGGATTAACGTTATATAAGCCTCCCCCCAGGATTTGGGTTTCCCATTCTCTATAATGTCTTAAACGTCTTTTCCAATGGTTCTATTACATACTCTTGAAATTTTTTAAAATAAGTTGCTTTTAAATTTTGGCCGGGTTTTAGATGTGCCCAAATTTCTAATCGCCTCCACCTTTATGAAATTTTCCCTGTTTATATCTGTTGTGCTCTTCCTTAAATTGGGGAATTTTTTGTTTCTTCAAGTATTCTTCTAGCTTTTCAAATGTTTCCCCCCCCAATTTTATAAAGATTTTTTAATATTATAAAAAATTTTCTTTATTTTTTCCCTGATTCGTCGTTATTTTACTTCCCTTATTTATTTCCAAAATTAATCTCCTTTCCTTCTCCTTTCTTAATTTATAAGCCAGCCACCGCCCCGGCTTATCTGCTTGCTAAAAATGCCTTTGTTCAACCAAAAAGATTTTACACATTTCCTGCTGATTTTCAGTCTGATAGCCTGCCCTCGCAATATTTTCAATTCCATTTGCACTGTTCTATCCAATGGATTTTCCCTTAATTTCATTCCTGTATTTTTATCTTTTCCAACAGTTCCTGATATTTATGAGTAAACCGGAGCAAACTTAAGATGGAAAAGACTAAATTTAATTGAATATGCTATAACAATTCCTAATGGAAACTAGAGATCCCAATGTACTCCATATAATTCATAAAGACAAATGGTTTTCCATGGAAAGATAAAATTTGGAATGCTTTATTTTAAATAACATTAAAAGATAGAAAATGTCCATGAAAGAATACCAATTGGATAGGATTCATGAAAAAAAAGTCCAAGGGAAAATAAGGCAGTGGGAAGGAGAGATTAAAGTTAAGAAAATATAAATTAAAACTGAAATGAAGTTGACTAGTTTGGGAATTAATAAAAGTAAAAATCAAGGAAAAAAAATTAAATGAAATAAATTGGAATAAATGGGATTAACAAAAATAAAGTTTTGATTAGAAGAAATTAATCAGGACTGACGAAAATAGAGGAGGTATACGAAGGAAGAGTGTGAGATTGAAAGACTGAGTTTAAGGGAGAAAGCAGCGGTGGTGATTAGAAGTGACTGAGACGGGAAGCGACAGAAATGGCGGCAGTTGGAAGATCTACATGGAAAGTGTGGAGACGCAGTTGGAACTCACGGAAACACTGAGACTGTGCTGTGTAATAAACATTTCAGGAATTAAAAATTTTGTTGGAAATAACTGCTGGGAACCATTAAGTTAAAGAAAAACAGAGGTACAACTGAAAAGTTATATTGCGGCTAAACTTTGGAGATGAGATAAGATCTAAAGGGATTGAAGGAGGACGGAGTTTGTAATAAATTATCCAGGCGAGAGAGACGTTTAACAAGTACAGGACATAGACGACGCGAAAAGGGAAAAATAGAAGACAGTCGGGGGCTCACGAACAAAGCGTTTGAGCTCACTGGAAGAACGGATGAGCGGAGAGTGGACAGTAATGAGAAAGTAGTTGGACGGACGAGAGAATGAAGAAGATACAGAGAACATGCGAAAAGGGAGAAGTTAGTAAGCGGCTGAAGCTCACGGACAGAACGTTTGAGCCCGGCTGGAAAGACAGAGGAGCGGAGAGTGGAGTGTGAGAGAGGAGAGAGATAGCAATTGGATAAGTTTGAAGAGACTGAAGCAGGAGCTGAGTAATAGTAATTAAAGAAAAAAAGAGAAGGAAAGGGAAAAGAAGAAAAAAAAATAACAGGGTGAGAAGAGAGACGAATAGCAAATACAGGACATAGAGAACAAACAGGAGAAGAGAGAAGTTTGTACAGTTGGGACTTATAAACAGATCGTTGGCGCTGGAAAACAGGAGGAGTGGTAAAAATACAGATTGTTGTTGACTTGATGTAATAAGTAGTTTGTGTAAATATGATTTTTTTTTCTTTTTTTTCTTAACATTGGGCTGTAAATAGAAATATTGGTTTAGAACTGGACTTGTCTCAAAGCTAACGGATCTAATTGAATCAGTGGAGTACAGATAATTGGATATAGCTCTAATTTGCTAGATTTGGGTTTGTTTGGGTATAATCCGTTAAAACTGGTGTAAAAAGAAAGAAAGAAAAAAAGGGGAAAGAAAGGGGGAAGGGGAAAAAAAAGTTAAAAGGGGAGGGGGTATTGATTGAAGAGGAAGAATAGTATAGCAAAAGTTATAATTGTTATAACTTCAATTGTAATAACGTTAAGGTAATAGATTGCTTAACTGTTTAAGTAATATTATGGAGATTGGGTGAGATAGTATTGAGGGAGAAGCTGTGGAAAAATGGCATCTGGTACTAGAAAGGGAACTAGGATACAAACCCAGACACAATTACAACTGATAGACCCTACCAGAAGAGCTTCGGCTGAAATAGGTAACCCAATGATGGAAATATTAAATGAAATAAGAAGTTTAAAGTCGGAGATGAGGAAAGAAATGAAAGAAACGCGGGCGGAAATTAAAGAAGATTTACGGAAAGAATTGGAGGGAATAGGGAAAAGAATAGATGATATAAGTAAAGACATGAATACAATGAAAAATGATATTCAGGAAATGCAAGAAAGGACAAGGAAAATTGAAAAGGAGAAGGATATTCTGAAGGAAAGTCAAAGAAAAGGGAGACATGAGAATTAGTCAACAAGAACTGAGATATAGAGAAAAATGTATTAAAATGAGAGGCATTGGGAAGTTCCAGGGGAATGTTGGGGGAAAGGTCATTACAATTGGCAAATTTCATTGGTATGAGGGAAGAGGGTTTTGAGCGGGAGGTAGATAGAATTTTAGGGCTAATTCAAAAATAGCAAGGGAAAGGAATTTGGGCCGGGGTGTTTTTTGTTTTTTAAAACAAAAATTTAAAGGGGAGAATACTTCAAGTTAATTATGAAAAGCAGTTAGTGATGGGAGGAGAATTAAAAAATTTACAAAGATATTCCATATGAAATATTTAAAAAAAAGGAAGTTTAGACCCTTGACACAATTTTTACAAAAATAAAAAAGTAAAGTGGGAAAGGCTGGAAGGACTTTCATATACTTTAACAAAGAAGAAAAAAATTACAAGTGTTAATAGGGTGGGGGATGTTGAAAATTAAAGGAAAGCTGAAAAATCATCAGACGGTTTGGGGGGGAAAAGAACAGGAGCAAGGACAAGACACCCAAGAAAGAACAGGGGAAGGGGAGAAGGGAACGGGCTGGGATAGAAGAAAAAAGATAAGGAAGGAGGAGAGAAGGAGAGTTATTCGAGCCAGAAATAAGCAAGAAGAAACGATCACAGAAAGCGGAGTTAGAATTGGAAGATTATACGCAGAAGAAGAAGACATATAAAAAATAAATAAAAAAGAAATGCCATAAAGATATTTTTTGGGAAAATTTTAAAGGGGGTTAATTCAAATTTAAAAAAAAGACAAGTTTTCCTTATTTAAAGAGTAAGGTGGATGTGGTATGTTTGCAGGAAACAAAGATAAAGGAAAAAGATGACAAATATTTGAGAAATCCCAAATTAGGTAAATGTTACATTTCGGATCTCTAAGAAGAAACAGGGTGTAGTGTTGTATGTTAATCGAAAATATCCCTCAGAGTTGAGATTTCGGGATAAGGGACATTATGTGGGGGTGGAGGTCAAAATTCTTGAAAAGAAAATATTATGATTGGAATTTGCCCATTAGAAGGAAAAATTAAATTTTAGAAAAATTACACCAGGTTATATTGAATTACTCGGCAGAATTAAATCAGGAGAATTACTTATTGTTAGGGGACATGAATGGGGTGTTAGATCCCTTGTTTAGGTCTAGTGGAAAAGTTCATGGAAAGCTCCCACATTCCTTTTTCAGAATAGAAAATCTTTGGGGCTTACCAGATTATGGAGGGGAATTCATAAAGATTCATATGGATATACTTTTTTTTCAGATACCATTAAGTCGATGTCACGTATAGATTTATTTTAATCTCTAAAAACTTATTGTATATGGTCAAGGACATGGAGATTCTCCCTCGGACTTATTGATCATAATCCTATCCAATTGGATTTGAGAATGTTGAGGAAAAGACGATGGAGGTCAATGATATCTCTTTTCATGAGGATTACTTGGATGATAAAGAAAACAATTAAATTTTACTTTCAAGGAAAACACGTCTGATAATTAAATGGAGTCAGTCCTTGGGATCTGCAAGGCGGTGTTAGAGGGCATTTTTAAACTTACTCCTGAATCTTAAGAAGGTAACACAAAAATATCAGGAACTGTTGGAAAAGATAAAAATACAGGAAATGATTAGGGAAAATCCATTGGATAGAACAGTGCAAATGGAATTGAAAATATTGCGATGCAGGTTATAGATGAAAATCTAGGAAATTTAAAAATCTGATGTGGTTAACAAAGGCATTTTGAGCAAGCAGATAAGCCAGACGTGGCTGGCTTATAAATTAAGAATAGAAGGTATGTTAATTTTGGAAATAAATAAGGGAAGTAAAATAACTGGACAATTCTAACAAAGAAATTTTTTTATAACTATCTAAAATTTTATAAATAGGTAAGGAAACATTTCGATAAGCTAGAGAATACTTGAAGAAACAAAAAATTCTCCAATTTAAGAGTCCCGCAATTAAATGCAAATTACTATAAAGGAAATTGAGGATTCAGTCTTGTTACTTAATTCTCATGTCTCCTTGTCTTTGACTTTCCTTCAGAATATCCTTCTCTTTTCAATTTTTTTGTCCTTTCTTGCATTTCCTGAATATCATTTTTCATTGTATTCATTCTTACTTATATGATATTCTTTTCCCTATTCATCCAATTCTTTCCGTAAATCTCTTTAATTTCGTCTTTCATTTCTTTCCTCATCTCCGATTTAAACTTCTTATTTCATTAATATTTCCATCATTGGGTTACCTTTTCAGCCGAAGCTCTTTGTAGGGTCTATCATGTAATTGTGTCTGGGTTTGTATCCTAGTTCCCTTCTAGTACCAGATGCCATTTTTCCCACTTCTCCCTAAACTTCTCACCCAATCTCCACAATATTACTTAAACAGTTAAACAATCTATTACCTTAAGTTATTACAATTGAAATTATAACATTGCTATACATCTTCCTCTTCAATCAGTACCCCCTCCCTTTTACTTTTTTTAAAAAAGGGTTTTTTAAAAAAACCCCCCTTTTTTTTAAAAAAAAAAAAGGGGGGAAAATTTTTTTTTTAAAAAAAAAAAACCCCCGGGGGAAAAAAAAATTTTTTTTTTCCTTTTAACCCCTTTTTTTTTAAAAAAAGGGAAAAATTTTTGAAAATTTTAAAAAAAAAAAAAATTTTTTTTTTAAAAAAAACCCAAAAAATTTTTTTAAAAAAAATAAAAAAAACCCCTTTTTAAAAGGGGGGGGAAAAAAAATTTTTTTTAAAAAACCCCCCCCAAAAAAAAAAAAATTTTTTTTTTTTCCCCCCCCCCCCCTTTTTTTTTTTAAAAAAAGGGAAAAATTTAAAGCCGGGTTTTTTATTTTTTTTTTTTTTTTAAAATTTTTTTTAAAATTTTTGGGTTTTTGAAAAATTTTTTTTAAAATTTTAAAATTTTTTTTTAAAATTTAAACCCTTTTTTTTCCCCCCTTTTTTTAAAATTTAAAAAAAAAAAATTTTTTTTTTTTTTTCTTTCCCAAAATTTTTTTTTTTTTTTGGGGGGGTTTTTAAAAGGAATTTTTTTTTTAAAAAGGGGAATTTTTTGGGGAAAAAATTTTTTTATTAAAAAAAACCAAAATTTTTTTTAAAAAAAAAAAAATTTTTTTGGGTTTAATTTTTTTTAAAAAATTTTAAAAATTTAAAATTTTAAATTTTTTTTAAAAAACCCCCCCCTTTTTTTTTTTTTTTTTTTTCCCCCCCCCTTTTTTCCCCCCCCCCCTTTTTTTTTTTTTCAAAAAAAAAAAATTTTTAAAAAAACAAAAAAAAAAAAAAAGGGGGAAAAAAAAATTTTTTTTTAAAACCCTTTTTTTTTAAAAAAAAACCCAAAAATTTTTAAAAATTTTTGGGGAATGAAAAAAAAAAAAAAAAAAAAAAAAAAAAGGGGGAAAAAAAAAAAAAAGGGGGAAAAAAAAAAAGTTTTTTTTTTTAAAATTTTTTTAAAAACCCCAAAAAAAAAAAAAAAAAAAAATTTTTTTTTTTAAAAAAAAAGGGGGAAAAAAAATTTTTTTTTTTTTAAAAGGGGAAAAAAAAAATTTTTTTTTTTTTTTAATTTTCAAATTTTTGGGGGCCCAAAAAAATTTTTCCCCTTTTTTTAAAAGGGGGTTTTTTTTTTTAAAAACCCTTTTTTGGGGGAAAGGGGGGGGGGGGAAAAAAAAAAAGGGAAAAAAAAGGGGGGGGGAAAAAAAAGGAAAAAAAAAAGGGGGGAAATTTTAAATTTTTTTTTTTTAAAAAAAAAATTTTTTTCCCAAATTTTTTTTTTTTTAAAATTTTTTGGGGAAAAAAAAAAAACCCCTTTTTTTAAAAAACAAAAAAAAAAAAACCCCCAAAAACCCCAAAAGGGGGGGAAAAAAATTTAACCCGGTTTTTTTAAATGAAAAAAAAAAAATTTTTTTTTAAAAAAGGGGGAAAAAAAAAGAAAATTTCCAAAGTTTTTTAAATTTTAAAAAAAAATTTTAAAAAAAAAAAAAAAAAAAAAAAACCGGGAAAAAAATTTTTTTAAAAAAATTTTAAAAAAAAACAAAAATAAAAAAAAAAAAAAAAATTTAAAAAAAATTTTTAAAAAAATTTTGGGGCCGGGGGGGGGTTTTTTAAAAAAAATTTTTTTTTTTTGGGAAATTTTTTTACCGGGGGGTTTTTAAAAAAAATTTTTTTTTTAAAAATTTTTTTTTTGGGGGAAATTTTTTTTCCCAAAAAAAAAAAAAAAAAAAAATTTTTTTTTTGGGGGGTTAAAAAAAAAAAATTTTTTTTAAAAAAAAATTTTTTTTTTTTTCCCCCCAAAAAAAAAACCCGGTTCCAAAAAAAAAAAATTTTTTTTCCAAAAAAAACCCAAAAAAATTTTTTTTGGGGAAGTTTTTAAAGGGAAAAAATTTTTTTTTTTTGGGGAAAAAGGGCCAAAAAAAAAAAGGGGGGGGGGAAAAAAACTCCTTTTTTTAAAATCTTTAAAAAAAAGAACCACCAAACCACCAAAACATAAATGATCAAGATTTCAAAAGCCTTCTTTCAATGAAAACTAATCCCAATTTTTTCTTATTCTTTATAATGTTCTATAATATTCAAAGCGATTCTTATATTATTTCTGATTTAACTTTTGGAAGAAAACCATTTTGATCTTTATGAATAATTTCTTGAAACACTTTTCTTCAATCTCTCAGCCAATATATTAGTAAAAATTTTATAGTAATATTAAAGCAACGATATAGGACGATATTTCCCCTGGTTTTTTTAAATCCTTTCCTTCTTTTGGGATTAACGTTATATAACCCTCCCCCAGGATTTAGGTTTACCATTCTCTATAATGTCATTAAACGTCTTTTCCAATGGTTCTATTACATACTCTTGTAATTTCTTATAATAAGTTGCTGTAATCCTCCGACCTGGAGCTTTAGATGTGTCCAATTTCTAAAATGCCTCCTTTATTTCCTTTATCGTAATTTTCCTATTTATCATCTGTCTGTGCTCTTCCTTTAAAATTTGGGGGGAATTTTTTGTTTCTTCAAGTATTTTTCTAGCTTTATCGAAATGTTTCCTCTTACCCTCAATTTATAAAGATTTTTATAATAGTTATAAAAAAATTTCTTTATTTCTTCCTATTCGTCGTTATTTTACTTCCCTTATTTATTTCCAAAATTAATCTCCTTTCCTTCTCCTTTCTTAATTTATAAGCCAGCCACCGTCTGGCTTATCTGCTTGCTCAAAATGCCTTTGTTTCAACCACAACAGATTTTTAACATTTCCTGCTGATTTTCATCTATAACCTGCCCTGCAATATTTTCAATTCCATTTGCACTGTTCTATCCAATGGATTTTCCCTTAATTTCATTTCCTGTATTTTTATCTTTTCCAACAGTTCCTGATATTTTTGCTGTCTCACCTTCTTAAGTTCGGAGCTTAGTTTAATAACTGCCCTCTAACCCGCCTTGCTAGCATCCCATACTGTACTCCATTTTAATTATAGACGTGTTTTCCTTAAAGTAAAATTTAATTGTTTTCTTTATTCTATCCAAGTAATCCTCATTCTGAAAAAGAATATCATTTAACCTCCATCTTGTCTTTTTCCTCAACATTCTCAAATCCAATTAAAAGGATTATGATCAGATAAAGTCCGAGGGAGAATCTCCATGTCCTTGACCATATACAATAAGTTTTTAGAGATTAAAAATAAATCTATACGTAAAATGGGCTTATGGGTATCTGAAAAAAAAGTATATCCATTGAATCTTTATGAATTCCCCTCCATACATCCTGTAGCCCCAAAGATTCTTCTATTCTGAAAAAGGAATGTGGGAGCTTTCCATGAACTTTTCCACTAGACCTATCTATCAAGGGATCTAACACCCCATTCATGTCCCCTAACAATAAGTAATTCTCCTGATTTAATTCTGCCGAGTAATTCAATATAACCTGGTGTAATTTTTCGTAAAATTTATTTTTCCTTCTAATGGGGCATAAATTCCAATCAGTAATATTTTCTTTTCAAGAATTGACCTCCACCCCCACATTGTCCATTATCCAAATTAACCTGAGGGATATTTTCGATTAACATACAACACTACACCCTTTTTCTTCTTAGAAGACCGAAATGTAACATTTACCTAATTTGGGATTTCTCAAATATTTGTCATCTTTTTCCTTTATCTTTGTTTCCTGCAAACATACCACATCCACCTTACTCTTTTACATAATGGAAAACTTGTCTTCTTTTGTAATTTGAATTCAAACCCTTAATATTCCACGAAACTATCTTTATGGACATCTTCTTTTCTATTGCTATTCTCTTATATGTCTTCTTCTTCTCGTATAAGTCTTCCAATTCTAACTCGCTTTCTGTGAGTCTGTTTCTTTTTTTGCTCTATTTCTGGCTCTAATAACTCTCCTTCTCTCTCCTTTTCCCCTTATCTTTATTATCTTCATATCCCAGTCCTTCCTCTTCTCCTCCTTCCCCTGTTCTTTCTTGGGTGTCTTGTCCTTGCTCCCTGTTCTCTTCTCCCAACTCGATCTGATGATTTTTCAAGCTTTCCTCTTAATTTCTCGATCATCTCCACCCTATTAACACTTGTAATTTTATATCTTCTTTGTTGGAAAGTATATGAAAGTCCTTCCAGCCTTTCCCACTTGTACTGAATTCCGTATTTTTGTAACAATTGTGTCAAGGGTCTATAATCTTGCCTTCTTTTCAATATTTCATATGGAATATCTTTGTAATTTTTATACTTCTACCTCCCATCACTAACTGCTTTTCATAATTAACTTGAAGTATTCCTCCTTAATTTTTGTTCTTGTAAAACACACAATAACATCCCTTGGCCAATTCCTTTCCCTTGCTATTCTTGAATTAGCCCTGAAAATTCTATCTACCTCCCGCTCAAAATCCTCTTCCCTCATACCAATGAAATTTGCCAATGATGTAATGACCTTCTCCTCCAACAGTTCCCCTGGAACTTCTCCAATGCCTCTCATTTTAATACATTTGTCTCTATATCTCAGTTCTTGTTGATAATTCTCATGTCTCTTTTCTTTGACTTTCCTTCAGAATATCCTTCTCCTTTTCAATTTTCCTTGTCCTTTCTTGCATTTCCTGAATATCATTTTTCATTGTATTCATGTCTTTACTTATATTCTATTCTTTTCCCTATTCCCTCCAATTCTTTCCGTAAATCTTCTTTAATTTTCCCCCCGCGTTTTTTATTTCTTTCCTCATCTCCGACTTTAAACTTCTTATTTCATTTAATATTTCCATCATTGGGTTACCTATTTTTAGCCGAAGCTTTCTTGTAGGGTCTATCATTGTAAATTTTTCTGGGTTTGTATCCTAGTTCCCTTTCTATCCAGATGCCATTTTCCACAGCTTCTCCCTCAATACTATCTCACCCAAACTCCCCAATATTACTTAAACAGTTAAGCAATCTATTTCCTTAACGTTATTACAATTGAAGTTATAACAATTATAACTTTTGCTATACTATTCTTCCTCTTTATAATACCCCCCCCCCTTTTAACTTTTTTTCCCCCTTTTCCCTTTCTTTTCCCCTTTTTTTTTTTTCTTTTTACACCAGTTTTTA
>CAOKZL010005848.1:0-10219 GCA_948472985.1 Iguana delicatissima | reverse complement strand
TGTTGTGATGGTTGCCCATCCTGAAGATTAATCTTCTGGCCTGAAGATTTCAATAGGCTGCTTTTAGGGAGGAGCGAAGGGGTAACAGTCATCCACAAGCAAGGGTTCCTATGGCGCCTGGTGCTTGTTTTTGTTTGTATTTCCTCTCAAGTTAACTTTGATTTCATCGTGACCCTATGTGGGGAAGACATCCACAGGGCCCCTCACCAATGGTCCTGCCATCCAGCAGCTGTTTAAAGACCTTACCATCAGGAGGTTCATCCTGATGTTCAGACGCATCTTTTTTTCCCCTTCTCTATTTTCTCCATTGATTCATATTCTAGTCTACAGAGCAGTTGAAAACTAGCTTGTTCTATCTGCTATATGACATTCCTTAACATATCTTAAAATAGCTGTCATGGCACCTTTCAGTTTTCTCTTTTCCAGACTCAATACACCCAGCTGCCTTAGCCATTTCTCAAAAGGCCTGGATTGGAGAGCTTTTACTTCCCTGAATGTAAAGGATTACAATGGAATGGAGTATCCCCTTTTTTGGACATAACTCTCTGTGAAGGGAGAGAAGAGACCTCACAGAGTGGGCGCTTACTCATTTCACAAAAAGAGAGGACACTGCTTAAGTTTTAACTAGAGTCCTCTCTACAGTTAGTACTGGAGTTCATAGGTGAAAAGATCCTGCCATTACCCTCCTCTCAAAGGCCACCTTAGAGCTGTAATTCCCCCAAATTCGAAGGAGACATGGGCATTGAGGATGGATTCCAATGTCCTCCACCTCTTAGGATAACATAGAAAAAAAAAAAAAAATCTAGAACTCAAAAACTGAGCATCCCATACCTTACATGGTGCATCTTATAAGAACATGGTGCTAACGGATAGGGGTTTAGGAAGAAATAGTTTTATTTCTCAGATAAAGCCTAGAGAGAGGAGGAAGACAAATTATATCAATATAGAATTTGGTCAGAAAATGTGACCTAGATATGAGAATTGAATTGGTGAATGTGTAGCCAAAGGACTATATCCTCCTATAGTTTCTTTATTTCACTCATAAGAAGCCTCACATATATGCTTTCCCTTCCTCCCAAACCATTACTGTTGATGTTCCCTTATCTAGATTATCTTTAAAGAAATTTTTAGTTCTCTTTTGGCCTTATGTACTTTTTTTTTCATTTTTTTAATTGTAGATTTTTCATTTTCCAAGTATACACACATCTTTTTTCCTCTAACATTAATCTAATAGGTGCATGATCAGATAATATTCTTGGTAACACTTCCATTTTATGGGCTTGTCTATCTATTGTTTTAGACATAAATATCATATCTATTCTAGTCCATGGTTTATATTATTCTGAGTAGTATGTGTATTCTTTTTCATTATTATAAAGTTTTCTCCACACATCCGTCAACCCTAAAATATCAATCATCTGGAATAATGATGTGGGGAGTTTACTTTTTCTTTTCTTATCTTTTAAATTCCCTATTCTATTCTTTTCAGGCTCAATCACCCCATTAAAATCCCCCATCATCGTTATCTCTTGATAGTCAAGAACCATTATTGTTTGAAACAATTTTTTATAAAACTCACTTTTCTTCTCTGGGGGACCATATATGCCAAGAAATAGGGTTTTACTGTTAAATGTATTTTGTTCAATTCCAATATATCTACCTTTTGTGTCTTTCAGAATCTCTCTCGCTTTGAATTTTTTATGCACATAAATTACAACTCCTCTCTTTTTTTTCCAGTTTTTGTGGCAAAAATTTCTCCTAATTTGGGGTTATTTAGTAATGATTTAGTAATGATAAGTCTGAATTCTTTATGTGTGTTGCTTGTAGGCATATAATTTCACATTTTTGTTTTTCTAAGAAGTGAAAGTTTTTTTTTTCCTTTTTGGTAGTTAATTTAGCCCTCTAATGTCCCAAGAAAGAATTTGGATTTGCATCTTTTCATATTACAAAAATATAATTCTTAAGTGTTACTGTCCTCTTCTATATTTTCCTCTTCTGAAACTAATCCTGTTTCTTCTTCTTCTTCTTCTTGTCCTGAATTAGTTCCTTCCTCCTGTTGCAATGGTTCTTCCGAGTTGCTGTCCCTACCTGTTGCTAACTCTTTTAAAGGCAAGTTTTCTCTTCTTCTCTTCTTCTTTCCTCTTTATCTGACTTTTCTTGTCTTTCTTTTCTCTCACGCTTGTTTTCTTGTGTATTTTCCAGACCTTCTTTATGTCTCTTCAAAAATCCTTTTGCCTTCACGACAGAGTTTAGTACATATCTTTTTTGTTTATACATAAGAATAATTCTTTCAATTTTGCCCCATCTGTATGAGATTCCTTTTTTCTTTAAAATCTGAGTCCAAAAATTATAGTCTTTTCTTCTTTTCAAAACTTGGGACAGTACATCTTTAAAAAAATTTAGCTCTACTCCTTCCAGTATCAAGTTACTGGTATAGCTTTGTTGAATTATTATCTCTTTCACTCGTTCCCCCACAAAATCTCTTCTTCACAATTACTGAATTAATTCTAAAGATTTGGTCCACTTCCAGGTCTAATTGTTCCATTGGCCAGTTTATAAATTGAGCTATTGCTGGGATTAATTTACTGTACAAATCTTCTCCTTGTTGTTTTTCCAGGCCTCTTATTTTTAAACATTTCTGAAGGTATTTAATGTCTGTTAATGTGCATCTCATTTCATTCTGTTCAGTTATTGCTTCAACTTCTGTTGTGCGCTTCTCTAATTCTTTTGTCTTTTCTTGTACTTCATCAAATCTACTATTCATATTTCTCAAATCTTTTGTCACTAATTCAAGTTTCTGGCCAAATCTTTCCACTTCTTTTCTTACTTCTCTAGTCTCTTCCTTTACTTCAATAGTCATGTCTTTCATTTCCATCCTCGCTTCACTTCTTATTTTCTTCAATTCTTCTAATAGAATTTGATAAGGGTTTGGAATATTTCACTGTGTTTCCAGTGAGGGTCTTCTTTGAGTCAAAGTCTGTATCTGTGTCTGAGTCATTAATTTTCTGTTCCCAGCAGCTGCTGCCATCCTTAAGTTCTATTTGAGTCCTCTTTGGTCAATTCCTTACTATTAATATTAATTCAATGCTAAACCCTAAGTCTCTTCAAGTCACTTTTTGTTGCTTTTTGTTATTATTAAATTATTAAATTATTTACATGTTTTAACTTATTAAATTATCTACCTCTTAAAATTAATTCCTAGTGATTATCTGAAACTACACTTTTTAATTAATTACTTCTTAAATAATTTTAAACTAATTAGTTGCTCTCAAAAAATTAGTAATGATTTTTTCCTTTACCTTTCCTTGTTTTTCTCTACCTTATTTGTATATATTTATCTATATTTATGTTATTATTATATTTATTTGTTTTTTAAATGTTAGTGCTGTCGTTTTATTTTATTTTTAGCTATTCTTTATTTATAATTTTATTTTATTTATTTATTTGTGTATTTATTTCTACTGTGCTTTGTCTAAGTTAGTGGATCTATTCAGCATTTTAGCACTCAGATTCCCTTCTATGTCTTTAATGTATAAATTAATTGTACAATTTCTTGGTGTTAAACTTTTAAACCACTGGAGGGCACTCTTGAAGCACTTTACTTAAACTACAGCTTTTATTCAGGAACACAATACGTTTTGTGTGTGTGTGTGTGTGTGTGTGTGTCTGTCTGTCTATATACAGATAGATAGATAGATAGATAGATAGATAGATAGATAGATAGATAGATAGATATTTCCTACCTACTGTCTCTCCTTGGCAGATATCCCAGTTAGTGTTTATGTTAATGTTATTAGCTTATCTAATCTATAACCTTGGAGTGCTCTCTACAGCTGCTCAGCTGCATTGCCTATCTATAATCAGCCTCTGTCCAGTCTCCTGTTCCATATTTTAACTTCTAATCCACTTCTGTCTTCTTCTTTTTTTTATGTCGGTCTAAGAAAGGCAAAGTTTTCACCGAATATTTTAAACACAGTCAGTCAATAACAATATAAAGGGAAGGGAAGAGCAGAAGATTTCTAAATTAATCTGTCTACAATTCTAAATGACAAAGCGAGGGCAAGAGAAAAAGAACTCTGCTGCGCCTCTAAACAGAACAAGAATTAACAAAACAAGAATTAATTACTAGCTCCTAAATTCAATTGCCCCGCTATATACTAGCTTCTCTCCTCTTTCTGATTTAGCTTCTTATACCGTTCAATACAGATTATGTAACTTATATATTACATATCTTATCTAGCTCTACAGCAGTCAAACCATCATTCCCTTCTGCACCTCTTATCAATTTTAACAATCTACTGTTTTTAACTAATCACAAAATGAAAAACTTATATTTATGTATCAACAATGCTTATATGCTTATATATCTATTATATCTCAATTTCCATAATCTCCAGTGATTAGAGAGTCAGATATTTAAGAATTTTCTATAATTATTTCTTGTCTTGTCAAACCATAGCGAGATCTATTGAACAGTTGTGTCTCAGCTCTCCTCTCCTGTTGGTGTGATGTTTCTCTGTTCTCTGTAGTGTCTCTACCAATGTCCTTATAGCATAAATCCTTCAACTTCCAACAGTTTTTCTCTATTGCAGCTCTTTCTGAAGATTCTTCCAAACTGTTCTGGTTGTAAAGTCCAGTTTTATTTGTTCAAATAATGAATTTTCTCTTCTTTTAAACAACCCCCACAGTCAAAAGTCCCCTTGCGATATGTTTTCTAGTTAGTCTCCCTTCTGTGGTCAATCAGTCCAGTGTTGTTTTCCAACCTCAAGTCCGTTATTTTCAGTCCCAGTATAATTTAATTGCTTTAACCGTCCAATTTAGCAGAGTCTTTTTTCAGATATGTATAGCAATCTTTATATTTACTTGGTTTAAAAAATCTCTGTCAATATTCTAATCTCTGTCAATATTACTTTCTTTAGTGTCCTATGTTTTCTCTGGTGTGGTTCTCCCAAAGAGTGTTATCAGTAATATTGTTGTTCATAGAAATTATAAGCTTTAATTGTAATAGTCCACAAACAATCCACAAATAACAGTCCTCAAAATAATATTTTATACTTCTTCTGTTATTTAAACTTCGTAGCTCTATTTGGCAGCGTGAATCTCCCCCACTGCCTATATGTACTTGTTAAAGGTTGTTTTTTTTAAGACTTGCTTGTCTCTCGAGGGATCAATTAAGTATTTTGTTTTAAAATCTTAATGGCTGAAACAATCTTAATAGAGAGGTGATC
The DNA here is from genome assembly GCA_948472985.1 of Iguana delicatissima. Taxonomy (NCBI): domain Eukaryota; kingdom Metazoa; phylum Chordata; class Lepidosauria; order Squamata; family Iguanidae; genus Iguana; species Iguana delicatissima. The sequence goes on along the minus strand of CAOKZL010005848.1, from coordinate 4,991 downwards.
AACTCAACTCAACTTCTTGAGGATAGACTTTTGTTATTCTGATTTCTGGGGTCCCTTGGGGGACACCTCAATGTGCTCCACATGATGGGGAATGGAAACTAGCCAGAGCACGAGGAATAGCAATGCGAGAGGCAGAGTAACCTAGCAGGGTCTTTTTATCCAGTTTTTACGGGGTCGGACCAAGCCAAAAACCAAACAAAAAATGTCCAATAAATGATTTTATTGAATGAAAGTCTCACACAGCAACACAATCACTCACACACTCACCCAAGACCTATTAAGAAGTAAAAGAGAGGAAACTGGATAGGGGAATATTGAAGGGGTTGTAGCTGGGGTAATACTGCACCTTTTCCTGAAGTCCTTGGTCCAGGGAAAACAGAGGAGAAGTGGGGCTCAGCACAGACAGGGCTGAGGGGTTTACTCAACGGACTGGAAAACGGTCAGCTGGGATGACCAAGAGTGATCCAAAGAACCACTCAAAAACTGGGACTATTTGTAGGGGGAAAAGTACCTGGAGGACTAATCCTTTCCCAAGGAGAACAATGGGTGCTGCAACGAGAAAGAAGCTCCATAATGGTAACTTCCTTTGCGTGATGAGATTACAAGGTGATGCCAAAGTCTCAGGATCTTCGGTTGCATTTGGTTGTGGTGTGACTTCATGTAAATGGTCCTCGCCTGATAGGATATTTGCTCAACTTGGAGCACACACACTAATCCCCTCAAGTCAGCTTCTCAGGGGCTGAGGACGTTTTGTTTATTGTGGATTTGCACAGCTTGAGGTCTCCTGGGGCTAAGTGACTGCGGATTTTACTGGCCTGACCTGGTTTTCGATTGTTTGACCATTGCTGCCTACGTGCCCATCCAGGTGATCTCTCAGGCACATGAAAACATATTTTAATATCAAAATTGTAGACCTCGGGATAGGGTTTTTCCAGTGGAGTAACACTTTTCATTAGTTATCTGCTATAACCTATTAATTGTTAAGTTTGGAATAATGACAAAGCTTCACCCATTTACGAGTGCCGATTGGGAGAATAGTGGTTCTCTGTCTGCTCTTCATGGCTTTCATACCCGAAGCTCTTCCTGGTGATCTATCCTCCACTTCCTCCTTCTGTCACCTTTTTTTTTTCAAGTTCTGTCCACTCAGAGTCACCCCTATGAGAACCCCTTCAAACCTCTTTTACCAAAGAAGTTTTTCAAGCCCATTTCTAGTTATTTACGCGGACTATTCTCCTTGATCGCCAGCTGTCTCTCTGCAGCTGTGTGAAGAGCAGCCACTCGCTACGCCAGACATGCCAGACTAATCTTATCTCTTTTTATGATAGAGTTACTTGCTTGATAGATGAAGGGAATGCTGTGGACATAGTATATCTTGATTTCAGTAAGGCCTTTGACAAAGTTCCCCATGACATTCTTGCAAAGAAGCTAGTAAGATCTGGGCTGGACAGGGCTACTGTCAGGTGGATTTGTAACTGGTTGACTGACCGTACCCAAAGGGTGGTCACCAATGGCAGATTCTCATCCTGAAGAGAAGTGACTAGTGGGGTGCCACAGGGTTCTGTCCTGGGCCCGGTGCCGTTCAATATCTTCATTAATGACTTGGATGAAGGAATAGAGGGCACGCTGATCAAATTTGCAGATGACACCAAATTGGGAGGGGTTGCTAATACGCCTGATGACAGGATCAAAATTCAAAAGGACCTGGACAGATTGGAGAGCTGGGCCAAGGCTAACAAAATGAACTTCAACAGAGAGAAATGTAAGGTCCTACACTTAGGCAGAAAAAATGGTATGCAGAAATATAGGATGGGGGACACGTGGCTGGCTAACAGTACGTGTGAAAGGGATCTAGGAGTCTTCATAGACCACAAGCTGAACATGAGTCAGCAGTGTGATGCGGCAGCCAAGAAGGCCAACGCAATTCTTGGTTGCATCAATAGGAGTATGGTGTCTAGATCGAGGGAGGTATTGGTACCACTCTATTCTGCATTGGTTAGACCTCATCTTGAATACTGTGTCCAGTTCTGGGCACCCCAATTCCAGAAGGATATGGATAAGCTGGAGCAGGTCCAGAGGAGGGCAACCAAAATGGTGAGGGGCCTGGAAGCCATGCCCTATGAGGACAGACTTAGAAAGCTGGGTATGTTTAGTCTGCAGAAGAGAAGGTTGAGAGGGGACATGATAGCCATGTTTAAATATTTGAAGGGATGTCATGTCGAGGAGGGAGCGGGCTTGTTTTCTCCTGCTCTTGAGACCAGGACAAGGAGCAATGGATGCAAGCTGCAGGAGGGGAGATTCCGCCTGAACCTCAGGAGGAATTTCCTGACAGTCAGGGCTGTCCGACAGGGGAATGTGCTGCCACAGAGTGTGGTGGAGTCTCCTTCTTTGGAGGTTTTTAAGCGGAGGCTGGATGGCCACTTGTCGGGAGTGCTTTGAGGGTTTTCCTGCATGGCAGGGGGTTGGACTGGATGGCCCTTGTGGTCTCTTCCAACTCTACATTTCTATGATTCTATGAACGTGCTATTTTTGTACTTTCCTGCTGACTATGGTTTGCTGCCCGGGCTTGGCCATTTTCTCTTTGACCGTACCACTGTATTGTGGCTAAAATATCAGAAAATTTGACAAAATCAAGTACTTATAAAGAAACCATCAGCGACAAAAATAGCTGCGGGGGCTTGTAATGTATGCAGACAAAACCATGTGATTCAAATCATTATTTTTATTAGGTGATAGGTAAATGACCAGTCTGACTGATGGGCATGCACATTAAAAGGTGAATTAGCATAGAGTTTTAGCCTTCGAGGTATTTTGATGTAATACATGTAAGCTAGAGTTTTCTAAAAAAAAAAAAAGACTTTTGTGGTTATATCTAACTACAGGGATATGTTTTATAAAAAATAATAAATTTGGCTGATACACTGCACAAAAACTTTAAAGACAGTGATTTTGGTGTCCCAGTTTGATGGTATCACTGCTGTAGTTTGCCCTTCACCCTCCAGCCCGCTCTTGTGATGCCTCTGTTCAATACAGAATCTGCATGACAGCAGCTAACTCCAGTAACCTCTGCTTCAAGAACCATCCCTTCTTGAGGCAAACAATTCCATTGCAGTGTCCTCCTTGTATGGGACTGATTGCATGTCCCCCCGGGGGAGAAGACTTTGGCTAAATAGGGGTATACCCTCCAACATCTGACACATACAAACTGGGACACATGTGGGCAGGAAACATCAGAGTGTGGTCATGATGGCCAAAGTGATAAAAGAGGAAGAACATGGGATACAGCCTTTTTGGTGTTTGCTCCTAATCCATGGTTCTCCCTCCCTGGGGAGATTGGATTGGTACCCTCCCTGTTCCCTGCAGGGAAACACCTTCCTTCTTAAAGTGGCCTTCAGACTTAAATGACCAGGGGAGAGTGATATGCAATTATGTATACTGTTTTTAGTATGTAATTGTGACTGGGCCTGCTTCTTCTCCTCTCAGACTGGTCTGGCAGCTTCCCAGTCTGATCAAGTGCCTTGCCACTTCACATGACTCTGCCTTCCCTGTTAAAACACCGCTTTTGGGTAAAAATGGAGGAAAGTCTTTCAGTGTTCATTTAGAGCTCCTTTATAATTCTATGGCAGCATGGTTCTTTTGGTTATAACTACTGTATATCATTCAGCTGAGTCAATCTTTATAAAAATATATTGTCATCTTTATTAAATAACCAACAGAACAAAGAATTGCATTTCATTTGTAGATCAAAACTCAAATAGTTCTTCAGAATTTGTTTAGGCAGATTCTTTTTATCTTTACACCAGCTTCTAAGCACAGGTATCACAAATAGTCCTTTGGCTACACATTCACCAATTCAATTCCCATATCTAGGACACATTTTCTGACCAAATTCTATATTGGTGTAATTTGTCTTCTTCCTCTCTCTAGGCTTTATCTGAAAAATAAAACTATTTCTTCCTAAACCCCTATCCGTTAGCATAAGATGCACCATGTAAGGTATGGGATGCTCAGTTTTTGAGTTCTAGATTTTTATTTTTTTTATTTTTTTTGCTATGTTATCCTAAGAGGTGGAGGACATTGGAATCCATCCTCAATGCCCATGTCTCCTTAGAATTTGGGGGAATTACAGCTCTAAGGTGGCCTTTGAGAGGAGGGTAATGGCAGGATCTTTTCACCTATGAACTCCAGTACTAACTGTAGAGAGGACTCTAGTTAAAACTTAAGCAGTGTCCTCTCTTTTTTTGTGAAATGAGTAAGAACCCACTCTGTAAGGTCTCTTCTCTCCCTTCAGAGAGAGTTATATCCAAAAAGGGAATACTCCATTCCATTGTAATCCTTTACATTCAGGGAAGTAAAAGCTCTCCAAACCAGGCCTTTTGAGAAATGGCTAAGGCAGCTGGGTGTATTTAGTCCGGAAAAGAGAGGCTGAAAGGTGCCATGATAGCTATTTTAAGATATGTTAAGGAATGTCATATAGCAGATAGAACAAGCTAGTTTTCAACTGCTCCGTAGACTAGAATATGAATCAGTGGATACAATAGAGAAGGGGGAAAAAAGATGACATCTGAACATCAGGATGAACCTCCTGATGGTAAGGTCTTTAAACAGCTGTTGGACGGCAGGACCATAGGTGAGCGGGGCCCGTGGATGTCTTCCCCACATAGGGTCACGATAAAATCAAAGTTAACTTGAGAGGAAATGCAAACAAAAAAAAAACACCAGGCACAATAGGAACCCTTGCTTGTGGATGACTGTTACCCCTTCGCTCCTCCCTAAAAGCAGCCTATTGAAATCTTCAGGCCAGAAGATTAATCTTCAGGATGGGCAACCATCATAACACACATGGAAATATCTCATTCTGTCCTCACCATGAGTATGCAATGTTTGTTGTGCATTGTGTTCCCATATCAGTCTATGAATATGGTGTGGTATGTCTTTGCTGGAACTGAAGAAGGCTCCAAGAACGAGATGGCCTGGCTTACTGGAAGGACGTG